>JBCFXI010002383.1:0-23753 GCA_038496175.1 Ampulex compressa | reverse complement strand
ATTTAACGCTAACATACAAAAATTCGCTGCCTAATTATTATTGAGTGTGACGAATTGGACGCCACCACAAGAGGCATGAAGCTGATTGAACAAACAAGGAAGTTGCATCAGAACTGCTGACGATTTTAAGGCGGTCTAAATTTTTCCTAGAGCTATGAATAGAAAATTCGAATAAACCTTAAGATAGTTGACAACGGTCATACGTTTTTAGAAAATTTCCTTAATCAACAATGTATCAATGCCGCAGTATAGTCCTTTGCATTGTCATACTTGACACTCAAAAACTTTATTCTCATTTTATTTTTATCCCTATTAACGGTATCCCATGCTGTTGTAAACAATTTTTTGGTAATACTGTGTACTGTACTCTGACGTATTATTCTGTCCCTATTATCGTGTAAGTCGCGTTACATTCTTTTTCGGTCCTTGTTTGATAATATTCGTTGTAATGTATGATCTAATAAAGGTCGTAATGTACTTTTCTTCTTCTTTTTATTTTTGACCTGTCTTTACATAAGTCATACATTATCAACCCAGTTTTGATTATATTATACTAGGTTGTTGAATAATTCATTTTAATATTTCGATATGTTGGCTTTTATGACCCAAAATTTCGATATTTTTTTGCAATATTTTAAATAAAGTTTTGGGTTTCATAAAGCTGTGTGCACAGTGGGTGTCGTATTTGCTAACAATGCAAAAAAAAATGTATTCGAATACGACTCTGTCAGCAACATTAGGGGCGTCTTTTTAACTGTTAAGATTTTTTTTTACTTTAAAGTCTTTAATTTAAAACTTTAATTTGAAGTTTTTAACTTTAAAATAAAATTTTTACAACTATAAATTTGTTTCTTGATTTCCTTCCCGCGAACTTGTTGATCAATTTTGTACTATATACTTTTCTTCGACATATTAGTTCTTCTTTATCTTTTTAGAGAATCGTAAATTTCTATTCAGCCATACTTTGATCAGGCGATGTACTTTTTTCTAACTTTTTGTTTCCTCACTATTTTTGTACGACGTAATATATACTTTTTCTGTGTTTTCTTCAAGGCATTATTTTCTTTCCCTTTTTATACCGCATAGCCCATCATGCACCCATCATTTCAACAAGGCTTTGAAAACCTGTTTGCAAAAGTGACAATGAAAAGAAGACAGCACATGGGATGCTCCGAGTATATGCTATAAAATGAATATGCTTTGTTACAAATTACCATTTTTTGGCATCGCACTTTTTCTTTATTCCTCAATGGAAACATATTATTTTTCATTTACTATTTTTCAGCATCGTATTAATTAATCACATTTCTTTAATATATCCTGCATTTTTTGCCTATATGTTTTGGTTAATCTTCAGAATACACGCCATTCATACAAAGATTCAGCTTGATATGCCGTGAGTATTGCAGGTCCTCTTATTGAAATTCTATTTTAGTTATCTTTATTTTATGCCAATTTCCGCTTATAATCCAATACATTTAATTTTTTTTTACACAGCGAAGACGTTTTGAGAATTACCTGCAAAAAAATTATATAAAAAATGTACCAAATAAATTATAAAAATCATTTTGAATGTAGATCGGCATTCCCTAAAATATAGTAAAAATATTTTTCTCTGGATCGAAACATTAAATGCACACTCAAAATAGCTAATTTATCAGACCATGACCGATCAAAACAAATCCTTCAGAAAAAGAACATATATAGGTTTTCCTCCCTGAAACGTGATAATCAAAACAGTGTAAAAACATAACTAATTGGACATTGAATTCTGAGATACGATTTTATCCACGCCTGGGTATTCGATAAATTCAATCCTTAATTCTAAGATAAGCTTAGGTAGAAGCAACTCCGAACAGCGCTTATCTAAACCGATATCCCTTGATTCGATTACGCGAATGCATAATATCGAAAAGGTATGGGCACTAATACCTAGTACGGTTAGAGGTAGCGGAGAAAACAGCTAGAGGCGAATAGTGCGACAGACGTGTGACCAAATAAATTCTCGAGGAACGTGGACCGTGACGTCTGATTGGGTCCTCGTTAGTATCCACCACCTATAAATCTCGTCGACCATTCTGTTTGCTTTCTCTCTCAACATCTCTATCCTCTATCCGTCGCCTGCCTTGAGTGTCATGTCGCCGCGCTATAGCCCTATCTAACCCTGCTGTGACAGATTTAAAAATTTTTTATCTAATTTTTAAGCATCGGGTATTTCGCAATGTATTTTAAATCGCATTAATGTCTTACGTTTATCACGGGTAACAAGACCTTCACAGAAAGAAGAAAATGTCATTGCTCTTATTTTATATGCGATTCAGAGAAATTTTTTAGTTGGTCAGCACTGGTGTACAACAGTGGTAAAGTCTTACGATATAGAGAAGAAACGCAGAATGGATTACTAATAAAACGAAGGACACTTTTCAAACCACGCAATGTTAAAATGTCAACAAATAAGTTGACAAAATAAACATAAATATAAGCAATTTCATGCACGTGCAACATCGAGACATTCTCAATGTTGTACTCGAGATAAACATGTATAATGTTGAGTGAGGCACCAGGTTAGACTGCAAGGGGTTAAAGGAAATTAGAACATTTAGTCCGAGAGAATTAACTCTGTTAATGTATTACTTATTTTAGAGAATTAAGTAGTTAATGTATATATTATCTTACGTAGGGTCAAATATTGGAATCATATCGCGTGCTATCAATACTTGGCAATACGCATAACCCAAGTCAACGTTTGGCTGTTTTCTGTTCAGCACTCGTAATGGCCATATACCTCGTTGCTTAGCAACGAGAAAAAACAAAATTATCTTTATTTCATTTCAGTAACTTTCTACGCCGTAAACTCATTTAATCTGTCGTCAGACAGTTATGATCATTGCATTAGCATATAGTACTAATATACTTGTAGTGCACGTAATTTTTATATTACTATTTGCTGCCATTAATAGCATACAAATTTGCAGCAGTTTTAAATAATTTGTTACGAGAGACGACGGTGATTTGGATGAAACGTTAGATTTAAGTAAGGATTATAACGATGAAATACACGAAGTACAGGAATATCTTCTACCGTCATCCGATTAGTAAGATATAGAAAATAGTATAAACAATGGAATGTAGAAGGTAAATAATCAACAAAGAATACTTTATACGTCCATAGATGAGGAAGATTTAAACAATTCGTGAATATGGTTTTATCGAACAGCCACGTCTCATACTTTTATTAATTTCTTCATCTGGTTATGGTAGAGCTAAATATTACTCGTCAGAATGACATTGCGTGTGAGTCAATAAAGTCAATAATGTTTGTCCACGTAGTACGTAACTCAAAATTCATTAAAGGTTTACTATACTGTTTCAGAATACTTGAAAAATAGAAATAATATAATATAAGATGGGAAATGAAGCTGTGTCAAGTAAAGACGTGAAAAAAATTGGACATTGGGGTATTTGGACCGTGAGGAAGATTTACATTCAAATTTCAATTTTGAGAAAAACTATTCAGTGTTCAGCGACCACATCCGCAGGTCGAGTGCCGCACACACTAATCGTTTCAACTTAAAATAGTTCGCAGTCAAAGAATTCATAGTGATTTTTGAAAATAAATAGATCTCTTTGATCGTTCAGCATATATTTTGAAATAATACTCGAATATACGCTGCGATGTAAATTGCTTGACTCGAGAAGAATGAGATGAATAAGGTCTACCCCTTTAAAAGGGCTATATAAATACCGAATTAATTTGCATATTTTCAACCCACTGCTTTGGCTAAATTAGCACACCCCATGAACCGTTATAAATTAACACCATGAATAATCTGAAAAGACTTTAATTTTATTAGAAATATGTTTTTGGAAATTTACGAAAATAATATATCTATAACTAGTTGTTTTATTTTTTTATAATCTAAAGTCAGCTTGATTTTGTTAAATGCCAGATAGTATTTTTCTTATAATATTCCTGAAATTAGGGGGAATTAAAACTCGAAAGAAATTCTACGAAATAGATATGCTGAAAAAAATAGTAAAGCAGATGGCAATGACAAAATCTTTAAACAGTAGAGATGTTTCTTCCAGTAAAATTCCCACTCAATCCATAAAGCAAAGTCACATAAAGTCTAGGTTTCATTTCAGGCGAAGATTCACCCTCTGGTAACCCAGATTTGATTTTTCTAAATTATAAATTCGGGTAAAATGTAGAAAAGTGCTATGGTGAAGTAGTGGATAGAGGCTCGGAGTACAGGGTTTTCAAATTAAATTCACTCTTTCGTAAATCAAGTACTTTTACATACATATCATGTTTAAAAGAACATCGAATAATATTAATTACATAGTAAGAAATAAAAAAATTTATTATAATTCATGCAATTACATAATTACATATAGAGATAAAGGTATGTATGAAAAGTGTATGCAGATAATTCAGTAATTCAATAATAATAATAATAATTCATGTATGAAAATGCTTTCATCTCCATATGTAATTATATAATTGTATTAATAATAATAACATTTTTTATTGCTTACTATATAATTAACATTGTTGGTATTAACATTTTGGTTTTCCATGTGATATGTATACTGTAACTCTGGTGGTTCGGAACTCACCTTAAACAGTAAATCCTACGCCAAATAACGTTAACGGTCAGTGTCAAAAACGCATAAAAAAAAAATTCAGAGCCCGTGGCTTGTGAACTCATAAAAATTTGGACTGTTTGAAAATACTCTGAACAAATTGACTAATCAAATATCCTTTATATCCATGTATTTCCAAATTTATATTAAAAGTTTATATATAAAACAAAAGGTGATTACATCGAGTAATAAACTTAAATGTTTTGTCACTATAATAATAATAATTATTATTATTATATATAATAAAAATATATGTAAATCAATTTTGATAATTCAGATATTTTGATATTTCTTATTATCTTGTAATAAGCCATACCATTCGTGATCGAACTTACAACAGAACTACGCAAAATACCCGTAAACACCAATAGTGCTCACATCATTAAATTGCCCGAGATACCAAAAAATATGTCCTCTATCTTTGCATTTCTCGTTGCGTTGTTGTCGTTGATTAATCCTCTTCCTCTGGAAGACGGCCAAGTTTCTTTCCCTCTGCAACACTTCTTACGAATAAATATTGGCTCCTCCAGTATTCACCTGTGACAAATAGGTGATAGTTTAAGCACACAAAATACTCCTAACTACTGTGTCACGTATACGCGGTAAGTTATATAGACGTACGTATAAGTTTAAACCGGCTAATATTTGCCAAGCCCGATGATGCGCCTTTGTGGGCCTTTGTAGGATAATTTGCTGAATGTATAGACGTACTGTCTAGGAAAAAGCAAAGGCGCCGCCTGACAAAGTGAAATTTCAAACGTACCCGTAACGCTATGTGTGATCAGGAGCTCGTTAAGGCTCCCTTTCGCTCCCTTTCCCTCCCCTTTCCACCCCTTCGTGCCCTTTCTCCATTCCTTGTGTCCCGTAGTCCCTAATACTCCCCCGTATCCATTAATTGGGTCTCAGAAAGCGGAGTACTTCGGTAACACGGTTTTCGCCAACCCTTTCTCTTCTCTTACCTTAATTATTAAATCCCGTAATCCTTCACTCGCGAACCTTTTAATTATTCACGGCCGCAATAACCTATTACGGCCGGATAAAAATAATGCATTATGAAGAGAATTACGCGCTCTTAATGAGATACCCCACCATTTATTTTAATTCCATTGTGCTCGCGGAACTCTCTATTATTCTTATACCAGCAAGGATCACGAGATGTAGTGTTTTCTGTCGAGAAAAAATTTCTGCACCGTTGACATAATAGAGAGTTTATTGAACTTTCCTTGAATTTAGATATTCTTTTCACTGTGTTTTTTTTTAAAGAAGCAAGACGTAATGTAAAATTAAAATGTAAAATAGCAGGCGTAATGTAAAGGATTTTCGTTGTTGTTCATCGTTGTCCATGTGTGTTTTATATCGCATTGACTGCGGAGTTAATAGTAGTAGAAGTGGAACTGCAATGCTATATATTATCGTATACATCTATTGAGAAAGTTTATTGTGTCTCTTATGTGGTCCTGGGATCTTAGGACTATGGTTGGTTTTATGCCGTGTTTTGGCTCTTAGTGGTTCAGTTCTTCTACACCGGGATAAAATGTGGTCAACTTTATTTTATGTTCTTTTTTATATTATATTTATATATTCTTTTCACTGTGTTTTTTAGAGAAGTAGATGTAACGTAAAGGACTTTTTTTTGTCGTTCATCGTTGTCCATGTGTGTTTTATATCGCATCGACTACGGAGCTATTAGTACTAGTAACAGAACTGCGGTGTTATATATTGTCGTATATACCTATTGAGAAAGTTTATTATGTCTCTTATGTGGTCCTGGGATGTTAGGGCTATGGTTGGTTTTATGCCGTATTTTAGCTCTTAGTGGTCCGGTTCTACACTGGGATAAGATGTGGTCAACTGTATTTTATGTACTATATGTTTTCGTAAATCTTAGTGAACGAATGTCGCCACATTCACAACATTATAAATATTCCAGGAAAATCGAATGCCACCATATTCGCAACATATAAATATTCCAGGAAGTCATATAAAGTCATACTTCAAGAATTGTGTTAGGTTCGGATTTTTTATTGCGCATATTCAAACAAAGAGCGATCAACAATTGTTTCCTGACGTCACGCACGAGTTTCGACGCGCTCAGAAGCATTCCTCGCCAAGTATTGAGAGAAAACTCATTATTGGACTAATGATCTTAGAGATCGACGCCTGTTAAATTTCATTCAAGATAAAACCCACTATTTTGTAAACAGTATACGATAGTATTATTTTTTAATGTATATAAATCTATATATTACATAAATACTTCTATTTGTTTATTTGAACCCCCATTATTTTTCTACAACTTTCACTTCAGTATCTTTTTGTATGGACATATCTGTCCATATAGTACCTGTCATTATTGAAAATTTCCATAAAATTCAACAAAAGCGATATTAATTATAAACTCACTCTGGTAATAAAGCAATTAATTTGTTAAAATTCCCTTGATCTACTGGTCATTGTCAAAAGAAATGCGCTCGTTCTTTAAGGCTTAATTACTTGTTGGTGCATCGTGATTTTAGCGTGTCTTGGTTTTTAATAAGGCATTATGGATTTATCTTTCTTATTCAGTTCACGATAAGAAATTGTGTGCTAGTTTTATATTTTATATTCCGCAGATAAAATTCCGACCAAGGATACGGTGTATTTTTGGCAGATAATTTAATTTAATCTTTGTCTTATAGCTAAAATTATGCGTTAATTAAGGTCTGGGATTTACTTGGTGCGATCAAGCTTGGGATGACATTTAAAATTTTCAACCGGAATTAATTGATACGCAATGCAAAAAAAATGCAAGTTGTTCGAAACGGACAACGCCGAGTTTAATTACGCACGATGACTATGGTTAATCCTTTAGAATACATCTACGTTCCCTTTTTGTTAAAATCATCATCGATTTACCAGGAGTAATTTAAGCATTTGTTATGTTATTAAAAAAAACATATGATGAAATGAGTTAATTGTTCCTTCTCGACTAACGTTTTCCTTCTAACTACTGGGAACAGCATGGCCCCAATACTGTGCTATTTCGTGGAACGCGTGAGAAAACCCCCTTACCTAAAAACACGAATTTATAGTCTTAGACGCCATATTAATAGTATAAAGCATCCAATTCATGCAAGAACACGCACTTTTTTAAAATTTAGCAGCAATTTTGTCGGCTAGAACTATCTTTCATTTACAACTAGCTTTAGTAACTTTAATTTTTTTTTCGAACGATGAATTCATTGTAAAATCTTAGGGTGTAATAGATACTTTTTTTGGTTATACTATTCCTCTAAAGTGAGGCTGTGCATTATACTCACGTGAAAAAAATACATAATTTTCAATAAAAAAAAATACAGTTTCTTAAAATCCTGCGCCTATTTACAATAACCTTGACGCCTAGAAGGACAACGTTTTGTGGGAAGAAGAAAATATTTCTTCGGTTGAAAGTGATGATGGTGACATTTATTACGACGATATGAATAATGATGACATTGACTCGGAAATATTAGAGTTAGCTCCTCATGAATGATTAATAAACTGTTTATGAATTGTCAGAAATATTTAGACGTCACGTATTCTTGTTTGTTTTATATAAAAAATTTCTCTCGACAGATTTTTTATTGATGTAAAAATTAAATCTTGAGAAATGACTAGTATGCATTATACACTCATTTCGATTTCACAAACAATTTTTTGACATTTAAAAATTATTCGACATTTAAAAGCTTGCATGCACTATAAGTTTCATATTAAGAATCAAATGTCCTGTACACATAATTTCTCAAAAGCTGATACACTTTTTTTAACTCCCTCTCGTATGCTCACGCGATATACTGTGGACGTACCATAACATACGGTGCCATTTTTTGTGAAATATGCAATATCCTGTATTCACTTCATGAACACCAGCAGAATCCTTCTTCCGTACATTTAATCCGGTAATTTCTTTGGAATGGGACATACAAGGACAAAGGATCTTTATTATCGATTTAAGCAATAGCTGAGTCTCTCAGAGTGGAATTGAATTTTAAGAATTGTCAAGAAATGTAAATTAGCGCTATCGTCTTGTATACATTTTGAAATTGAATCTCCTAAATATGTTATTTATTCTATCACCTATCAAACTCGTTATTTTTACCATTGATTCGTAATCTAGATCATGATTTGTTAATCGAGGGGCAATAACTTCTACATGCAAAAGTAACGCCTTCTATGTTTCTAATAAAAGTTATCCAAACTAATTACAATTTATAATAAATGCTCAACTGTCACTTTCTATTATAAAAATTTGACTATAGAAAAGTCTAGATTTAATAACTTTAAATGAAACAAGCAATTTCAATATTATTAATAAATTTTCGGTTTGATATATGGTAGGAGCTATAATTATACGACACAATATATATTTAACTGGATTTAAAGATCGAGAAATTTATTTAGACCTTGAAACTGATTGGATATTATAAGCTAAAGGATTAACACGTTAGCTATCATGCCGCAGAGAAGAAATTCTGGTCACGCTGCACGATTTATTTCAGAAATTTCTGCAAAATGTACTATAAATTTTTACTCGCATAGTTTTCACATTTAATAAATATAGATACCGCTGATTATGCATGTTTACGTAGAAGACGATATGACGGAATCATTAATTTGTTCCAGGACCCCTGAAGGGGAGCATAGAGAAGTTGAAATACGATCGTGACGATGTCAGACTGCAGGGGCCAATTAATCCAGATTTATAAACTTTATAATCAACAGGCGCGTTATTTACGAACAGCAAAGAAATTTATAATTATGGTTGTTACAATATACATTCTCATATTTAATTGTATTATTTCTAAAAACGTGCAAACACAACATTATAGAACTTAATATAACTCATTGCTAGTCCAAGAAGGGGAGAAAGTAACGAATCATCTTAAATTGAAAAAATGTCCTTTAAGAAGAACCTTTTGCATCAGAGTTAGTACATGTAAGAATTTCGGAACATTAATTGCTTAACCGAATGTTCCAATGTAAAATAAATTATGGTCCAAGAACCGTGTCATAGCTCTGAAAAGAACCATTTTGCAGCTCTGAAAAAGTGCATTATAGCTCTGAAAAGAAGCAATTAATAATCAATCCACGAACAACTACTCAATTTAATCCTTTCAATCGATTAATGTTACGAAAACTTTACACGTAATAACTCTGATGCAAATGTTTCTTCTTAAATGATATTTTTTCAATTTTAAAAGATAATTGATTCTTTTTCCGCCTTCTTGGACTAGTAATAACTTATATTAGGTTCCACAATGTTCTGTTTCCACGTTTTTATGAAAAATACAATGAAATATGTCAATGTGTATTGTAAGAACCATAATTATACATTTCTGCGCAGTTCGTCTGTCGATCATAGAATTTATAAATCTGGACCACTTTATTCCTGCCGCCTGACTCCGCCACGGCCGTATTCCAACTTCTCCTTGCTCCGCTTCAAGAGTCATGGAACTCCCCTTCATGATTCCGTGTGAATAATCGTCAAGGAGCGATAATCACGAGACATCAGCGGTACAGCGATGATCGTACAAGCACAGTTTTATAATAAAGTATTCTTTATCTAGATCATCCTCTTTTAAGTAAACCCTCTACACATATAAACATGGTTTTTCAATATGTCATAAACATGTTACGTTAAAATGCGATAATAATGTTATTCATATAGCCTTAGCGTGGCATATTTGTGACAGAACAAATATACTCACTATTTTATAAAAGTTATATATTGTATTATAATAACATATACTTTAGGCTACTATATTTTTATTATCTGTTTTACAAAATGCAAAACTATTTATTATAACATTGTAAGATCCACCGGGAGATGAGCTAATCATTTGTTTTCATATATTTTCAAAATATGTGGTATATTATTAAACCATGCGTGTCGGATATAGCTGTGGCTAGTTTCAAGTATATTCGTTAAATTCAGAACAGATTTCATTTATTGTGGCAGAAAAGTTGTAAAAATCAACCGTACATTATACATGTACGAGGTGTGATCAAAAAGTAAGGTGACTTTTTATTTTTATCCAAAAATATTTATTTATTCATCAATGTTTATGTTGTCCCCTTCGAAGTAATCCCACTCAGATATAATAGACCTGTGCCAGCGCTTTTTCCAATCCTCGAAGCACTTCTGATAAGTACTTTTTGATGTAGCCTTGAGCTCTTCCAGCGATACAGTCTTTATGTCCTCGATCGTTGCAAATCTCCGTCCTTTCATTGGTCTTTTCAGTTTTGGAAACAGCAAAAAGTCACAGGGGGCTAAATCCGGTGAATATGGTGGCTGAGGCATGATTCTGGTGTTGTTTTTGGCTAAAAAATCACTTACAAGCAACGATGTGTGAGCAGGTGCGTTATCATGGTGCAAAATCCATTAGATCATCCGTTAGCATTGCTTGCCATGAATTAAACGAGATGCCGAGATCATCAGCTTCTCTAATGGCGATTCGACGATTCCTCAACACTATTTTCTTCACTTCATCAATGTTTTCTTCTTTTGTTGTCGTGCTGGGGCATCAAGAGCGAGGTTCGTCATGAACATCTTCTCAGCCTTCTTGGAAGAGCTTGTACCACTTACACACATTTTTTTACTCAGAGTACACTCACCGTATGCCTGTGTCAACATTTCAAGTGTTTTGGAGCACTTCATTCCATTCTTTATACAAAATTTAATGCAATTTCTTTGCTCCATTTTTTTCGACAGCAAAAAACCGCCAAACACGCAAAACACGTCCAAGCTTAATGCCTCTCGCACACAAACAAAAGATGCTATATAACTGAAACTGTGGGCATATGTTCGGAACGAGTGTACTAACATAAGGAAAAAAAGAAAACAGAAATCAAGTGTAAGTATCCCGCGAAATTCAATAAGTCATCTTACCTTTTGATCACACCTCGTATGATGCTGCGGTTTTAACCCATAATATGTCAAAGCCAAGTGCAAACCTAAAAAATGCACTAATTATTTCATTTCCTATAGCAAACTAATCATAAAAAAAATATTTGTGCCGAATTCGTAACTTTTATAGTAGTCCGTACAACATTTAGGTACAATGATCAAAACTAAAAGTTCCACTGCTTAAGTAAAAATAAATAAAAAAAACGAGTGTCCCAAAAAAGGGTTAATGGTAAATAATGGACGAATAGAAATCAGTTCATCGTACGTATACGACGCTAGTAAAGAAAGCATGTTAATCCGGCACTGCTCGCGATATAAAAACAGATCAAGATCAAGATCACGGCTGCTGACTGGAAGGGGAAAGGAACGGGCAAAAACGTAGACGTGTTACGCGCATAAGATGATTGCAGGATGAGAGTATTTTCGTCTTTCTCCTCCTAGCGGAGATAATGTCCGCGTGCATCCGGCGATGGGAATGCGTGTTCAGATCGACGTTATCACGCAGATTACTTAACGCGCCTTCGCTCAGAAAATTTTCCCTGGAACAAATTCTCCTGATGTTTGAATGTTAGATTTGTTGGAATCATCTTGTACTTATAGTCAGGAAGAATCGGTTGAACAATATTCAATCCAAGTTGACATTTTCGTTTGTTCCTTTATCTTTCGGCACCTGGTTGTCGAGTCCGGCTGAATGTGCAGTTTAAAATTTCAAATAATTCAATTTACGTACAAAAACATACAAAGAGCAAAATTAGACCTAAGATAACAGATGAAAATTTAGAAATAGTTCCTCTAATAGCTACCAGTGAATTACATCCTAATTATGACGTAATAATAAATCAGGAACATAGGCAATCTAAACCGTCATACTGAAGTTTGAGTAATATGTTTATGGTATTCACTTTGCTATATGATAATAATAAAAATGCTCATTCAATGCTCATCAATTTGTATTTATTATTTTTGTTTCTTAATTTATTCATAATTTGGCTATTCAAGTAATTAAACATTTTTGAAGTAATAAATTTTTGTTAAGCCATTCAATCTGTTCTAGCCCCCGCTGTGATATGAAAATTGAAATTGGCCTGTTCATGATGAAAGTTGCCCACGCCTGACTTAGAAAATATTATTAGGGATTTTGAAAAAGAGTGTCGTTTCGTTATTGTCGTACGGTATTCAAGATTTTCTCGAACACTCGATGACGAGTATCCGAGATTCTCCCCAATTTTTTTCAATCGATAAAGTTGGATCGCTTTCGAATTTAGCAGTCAGTATGGCATCCTGTGTTCCAGACCACTGTTCTGGGTCTTCCACTTCCGAGGCTATTTTTGAAATAAAAATTATTTAAATCATAAGTTGTTTTAAATCGTTAACGAAATAAATGATAGAAGTGATAGAAAAGGATCGCGGCTGCATGTATTATTAATACTAATTTAAAAACACATAAATTTTCGTTTTGAATGTGCAATATTTTTGCCCTCAGTATTTACATCTTACATTGTAACGACATACTAATATTTATGTGCCACTCGAAAGAATTAAAAAATCCTTAGCTGTTCTTTTTCTTAGAAATCAAATATAGCAAATATGTGCTTTTTTCTTATTTAATGCAGTAAATGTGTGTTTTGATACAACAGAAAGACAATCATTTTTTAATACATAAGTCTACTTATCTCATTATAAAAAACATATTTAAAGAGTGTAATATGTATAAACCTTACATATGTATTTTTCTTGTATTTATATATATAATACTATCGACTTTTTAACCGTGTATTTGAAAATATAAATGTATTTATAAAATCGATATATAACCATTTAATGTATTCCAGGAATTTTTATTGTATATGAGTATTACTAAAACAATGTAAGTAACTCAATACTTTGAAATGACTACCGTAGTGACAAGGTGACTTCAACGAAGCGCGAAGCGTTTAAAAGCTATTACTCCGTAATGAACTCAACGTGGAATTACTAAGAAAATCTCGGGCTAAGAATAATTTGGCTTTTTCTTTTTTCGATTATTATAGCAATACTGCGCGCTATTAAGTCAGGCTTTCTATTTGAACAGTTAACATCGTATATATCTATTTATTATATGATTAACACGGTGATATGCGATATATTTTATAACAGTCTCTATACAATTTCTTTATATTATAATTACTATTTGAAAGATAATCCTACCTTTAACATTCAATTATCTTTGATTACGAACACACCTCTTTTGATGTAATATAGAAAATGAAATATTAACACGTACACTATCAGGATGGTCTTCCATCCATACTTGTTTTTTCAATGAGACTATCTCTGTTACCGCAATATTCACGTTTACAAAATATTTACTGAGTCGGACACCACCGAATAAAAAGCTTTGGACAACGAAAATAACTAGAAAATTAATAAAGAAAAATCGGCCCTGATATAATGTGGGCTCTGTCAATAATAATAACATGTAGCATATGTACTATTAACACTTCTTCCAAAATAATTTAGAGGAACAATACGCTAGGTCAGTGGTCAGCAAAACACGCATGCGACTGTTTGGCCATTCGAATAAACATTCGTTATGAAACAATCTAATTTCAAAATATTTGAAACGTATACTACGTAGCTTATAACACCATCAGTAACAAATGAAGAGTAACATAATAGATCAATTGTTTATAGGATCAGTTACGAAAAATCCGATTATTCAGTGACAACTAATTTTTACAAAATTGGACTTATACCACTTTAAAGAAAGACGCGTGAAAACATGACATCCATATACATTTTCTTGTGGCAAACGTAAAGAAATGATTATCTATTTATAAATACAGTGAGCCCTCGACTTTCGCACACAATTGGTTCCTGAAAGTGTGTGCAAATGTTGAATGTTCGAAAGTAGAAGGATGTCAATTTTTAATGTTTCCCTTAATTTTACTCTTATTTTTTGAAATTGAACATATCGTAGATCTGTTTATATAATACAAACGTCCGATTGAAGTAAGAGATTCACCGTTTTCGGAACGTTTAATTATTTCCATCTTTGTCTCGATTATACGAAGTTTATGAGTTTTTCATTTCTTTTTGTTCGCATCAACACTGCAGTTTTTCCGTTTCTTACTCATGTTTATCAGTTTATAAGGACAAAATATTTAAACATCAACAAATAAATTAACAAAGCACACAACACGTTGACACACGCCGTAATGCAGGACTGAAATTGTTTTGACCTCTTGATCCGAACAACGTTGATGGCTAAAGTCTGATATCCCCTGAGAGGGGGCATCCCAGTAGCCTGCTCGACTCACGACATCCCCTCAAAGGAGACATCCGAGTGCAAAGGCTTAAAAAGCTGAATTTTAAAAAATATTATATTATTTTAAAAACGAATTGTGCGAAAGTAGAATGTGCGAAAGTCGAGGGCCGCCTGTACTACTCTTTTGTCGATTAAAAGCAAATTTATTCTTTTATTTTTTGGCAATGTATTTTATAAAATTGTGATCTGATATTCTATGAAAAACCAGTACTATATAAAATGGAAAAATTATTCATAGTTTTATAAAAGTATGTGAGGGAAGTTTTAACGTGCAAAAGGACAAACAAGAACAGTGAAAATCATTTTTTCCAGTCACGTGTTTAAAATATTCCCTGATGTTTTCTTCTCTTTCCCATACATTTATAAATAATAAAAAAATAACAGAATTATTTCCGACAATGTGTAATTTTATTAATATAATCTTAAGATACTTATGTTTTACGAAAATTAAATAATACTATATTATTATGCCAATTATTATTATTAGACACATATTACGTAACTGAAGCTCTCGTAAGTTACTTGTAACAAATAGAAAATAGTTATTTATCAAACAAACTAAACATTGCCTGCAGTTTGATAAAATATCAGTAAAATGTAAATATTCGTAAAAATTGATAATTGAAATAATACAGATTTGCATAATGTTGACAAAAGAAAGGTATTTAATACCTTTATGAAATCTGTTAACAATAAATTTTTCTGGCTTTTCTGATACCACATTTACTCTTCTGACTACCCAACATTTTTTTGTATGGAATTATTATTAGCGGGTATTGTGTAAACAAATATATACGTAACAAAAATCTTCAGAAGTACATGTTTAAATATCTTGCTTTATAAAAATGGCACACAATATATATGTCTAAAAATCACAATCTGCAAAAACTGATTTACAGGCAAACTCAAAAATACGTAGTCAAAAAATATAGCTAAATATCCATATAAAGTTTAACCATATCTCAAAGTACAGTCAGTTTGTTAAAAAAATCGTTTATGTTTCAGCGGAGCTTGGCGATTATGATCCCAGGCGGCATTCCCTTGGCTACGTTACGGAATTTCGATTTTTAGCTAACCAAACCGCAGAGCTCGAAAATCGGATAGTAGAGCTCCACAAATCTTTTGTGTAAGTCTCAATTATTATTAAATATCCTACTCATGCGTACTTGGAAAGTCCATAAAATATGAATGAATTGTCAATTCATTAAATTAAAAAATATAATTTAACTATTTATCAACTTCTTCAAACTAAATTATCATTAAAATTTTTAAGATTTCAATTTTTAATTTAGAAAGGATTAATCAAATCTACAATTAAAATAAAAATTTAATTAATCAAATCTAGTCCATTTCATCGACATATTTTTCTCCCTGCTATTTAATAAAACTGTGATTCCGGGCAATGTGCAGACGTAATTTTTTAGAAGTATGAAAATTACAAATAAAAGCAAGGAAGAATCTATTTTGCAAGTACGGTCCAGTTGAGTGCGGCGCGATGAATGTATGCGGTTCCTCAAATAAAATGCTTATAATTTCACACCGCACAACCTATATTGTAGCTCGTTATTCCAGCAGAATGGATAAAATATTTTACACCTTGCTTTCATCGATTTGAAAATCATGGCATTCTTTCCCTTTTTTTGAACCTCATGTCAAATGACGTATTAAACAATTATGATCCTATCGCAATTCTTGATTAATCCCAAATTTTCTACCAAATAAGACAAATGGAATGCTTCGATATAAAAATCTTCAAACTTGCATTCGAGAGAACTCAATCTCAAAAATGTAATTTTCCAAACACTCACAATCATTCTCAACGGACAATTCAGTGTGTTCCATTCGAAGTACGCCGGCATTGTCCTGGCCATTACCCTTCTTACCATTTTGACACTCGGCCACCTTTTGTCTCCCCGACTATCCAATTATCGCTCTATCGAGGAGTCGAGAAATAACAGTCTGGCCTCCTCGAGAAGACCTGCAACACAGCGATGGATAATAATGCCGCTGCCGCCCTTTTCAGAGGACAATTGCCCTCGGCCGCTGAGCTGAATTATCTGGATAAGGTGAAGTGGCTCGAAATGTACGGGGTCGATTTGCATCCCGTCCTGGTGCGTATTCGGTTTTCACATTAACGACGGCTATCAGCGCCGCTTCACAATCCTACGCAATGACTCTAGGCGAATGCCCGTGAAAGATCCTGAAACCCTCATAATCTTGATCCGCAGGGGGAGGACAGCGTGGAGTACTTTCTGGGCCTGACACCGAGCGGCATAATCCTGTTGCGGAACAAGACCAAAGTGGGAAATTACTACTGGCCTCGAATCAATAAAATCTATTACAAGGTAATCCGGTATCACTATCATTTTCCTTCTAATCCTGTTAAATAAATGCCTACCGACAGTTATCTAGGATTTACGAGGCAGCTGTCGGTCTCGATATTCTTGCTCCTACACCCAGTGCGCCACGGTAAACATGGAACACGAACAATGAGCGCGTAGGTTTTGCACTGGTTAAAACGTTGTCCGAGACGTTTGCCTCGTTTATCCCCTCGCGGGATTGTGATAAAATCAAGGAGCGTAATGTATGAGACAGAGGGGGTACCGTTAACTTCGAGCTTCTCCCGTGGCGGATTTCAATGAGTGCAGCAATTCTCGAGGATTTGAATGAAGGAAGTCCCCGTAACAGCGTCTACGTAATCTTATAAGAAAACGCTGACTCGTATCCCCGGTTCTTTCGTGGAAAGGCGTGATCTGTGCAGACTGCGGAGTAATAGACGTTCGAGAATAAATTGAAACCGCACCGTATACAGGGCGATTCTGGTAACTGGGCCGAGGTGTAACTCTTTTTTAAGTGAAGTTAGAAAAAAATCGTAGAGGAAAAGTTTGCACTGTTCGAAAAGCTCCAGCGTCCTATACTCCGATTCTTTTTTTCTAAGCGCGGTAACGCATCTATAAAGTGTAGTTGCACTGTTTTTTTAAATGGGATCACCCATTTTTTTAAATAAATACGTGCCTTAAGGCTTTCTGCGATTAAAATAAATAAGGAAAGTTACCGAATAAACAATGGTTTATGAGATATTTCGTTTTATTCGAACACGTATAGCAAATACCCAAACGGTTTTTTTTAACTTCGCTTAAAAAAGAGTTATATCTTGGCCCAGTTACTAAAATTGAGCTGTATAATACAGAATATAATATCTGGACAATTTTCTTGAACGATAGGAATATCGAATCGGTCGAAATGGTTGGCCACTCATCGCTTAAAAAAATTAATGAATTCCTTCCTTTTTTTAAATATGTATGGTATATTTAAATATGTCTCGAAAGCAGCGGCAATATTAGTGTTAATCCGTAACTGTTACTGATGTTTCCTGGAAACTTATCAAGAAATGTCAAGAATATTGATCAAATAGAACTGTAAAATACCCATATGCTATCAGCGCACAAAAAACAAAGTGCTTTGAGAAATAATTTTGCAATTGTACGTTAGTTTGATAAATGGACATTTTATTTTATAAACTAAAATAAATATTCTACTATTTTTATAAAAACTGTAATTTTAAATTAATGTATCAAAAATTCCGATTATTAGTATATTCGTAATTAACTTGTCTTGATCGCAAGTTAAATTCAATATGAATTTGCCTCCACTCTTTGTTGCGAATGTCTCCATTTCGAATCTGGGCCTCGCTCTCTCCCCTATTGCCCCCCTCCCGCTCACCTGTCTACTCTCGGTCTACTCTACTGAACTACGTTTATAAACTGAGCCACATATATACATATACACATACGTATTTCACACGTCGTGACTGCGTGTCACATGCGCGTGACACGACAGTTTGTTTCAAGAATCCAGCGTCACGTACGTGTGACGTTGCTGCTTACCACACTGTGATGATATCAATATATAAAGATTGCTCCGAACATTTTTTATTAATTTTTAAAGCAACGAATAAATGGAGCACGCCCCTAGCTTACGTGCTTACCTTATATGTATAAAAATGATAGGAATAATATATTATGTAAAACTGATAGATTATCACAAATCAAACATTCTGCAAAATCCATCTAATATTTTTCTAACATTTGATCTCCCTAATAATTACTTTATCCTACCGTTTAATTTTTTTAAGCAAACATTACTAGTTTATTGTTTACAATTGCACAGTTACGTCAATACTATTATCAATAATAGTAGAAAAGCGTAGTACTTGCGTGATTTAATAATCAAATTTAGTTTTATTTGTTAAAAATGAAGAAAAAATTGGATTAAATATTAGGATTAATCTTCTGAAATCATAGTGAATAATGGAAAGAATTGCTATTCTAATCTTGACTGAATGTTACTTATGTACATGTTCCTCATATTCATATTTCAATTTTATTGCACTATATATTATTGTTGTGGTATTGGGTTGTGCAATGCATATTTCTATTATTCTGAATAAAGCCGGTTAAAATATGAATTCTTTCATAATTAAAAATTACTGTAATTACTCAAATTCGAAATATTTGCACAATTCAATATGAGACAATAAGAATTAACATCTTAAAAATTTACGAAGTTACATGACCAAAAGAAAAGTAATTGCTAATATATTCAAATCGAAATAAATATTGAGTTTCTCTTAAACGCTTTACTTACGACTTTCATAAAGAGAATGATATTAATCAGCATAAAAAAAAAACGTAGTAATGTCAGTATTGTTATAAAAATATACATCTTTGACAACTTATCCGCCACGTTCATTAAGTCTTGTGATATTCTTTATTTCAATTTTTGGCCCTGATTGCTAACATTATTTGGTCTAGGAAATACTATTTTACGACAAACTCCAAATCACCAGAACTACAGCATACATATTACGTATAAAACTCTGCAGAAATGATGACAAAAATTTCATCTCTGATCCACGCAGCTCCCATAGCATTTGCTTTTCTACTGAGATTTCTTAAACCAATTCTATATAAACGTATACAAGATTCTAATACTCCGCCATACTTTAACGACGATTTTTGTATATCATTACATACGATCGGTCGCTATTTTACCATTTATAAGTTTAAAATAGTATAGTTTTGAAGACCGCCGATAATAAATCTGTATTCAACTGTTAATTATCGTTATACCGTCACTTAATACACTACTAAAGACATCCCCGCTTTGAGGCAGATCTGGCTATTTATGCCAAAAAATACAATATCTGAATGTAGCGTTATTTACGATTAAACGTGGTTCTCCTTGAAGCGAAATTGGGAATTAGAGGATTAATTCCGCGTCCAAACTTTATGAAAACCAATAATAAGCGTCATCGCGGATTAAACCATAGTGGATAGTGTCGATCGGATTTCATTCGTCACTGGCATTAAATCCACCATTGCAAGATATTCTCACTTTACCAAGATCCTGTCTATCCTATTTTCAGGGCAGATATTTCATGCTCCGGGTGAGCGAGAAAAACTCCGAGGAACGTACGCACGGTTTCGAAACACCATCGAAGGGAGCTTGCCGCCACCTCTGGAAGTGCTGCCTCGAGCACCAGGCCTTCTTCCGGCTGATGGCAACCGGGCCGCCACCTCTGAGTCCGTACTCACGTTTTCGCTCCTACAGCCCTCCGTCCGGTTCCGAGAAGCACACGGTGATCAGGAGAAACCCACCGCCAATTTTCCAAAGGACGCCCAGCAGAAGGGCGCAGAGGCGCGTCGTCGAGGGGCAGGAGATGGTCGGGCCCTTTGTCGAGGCACCGGCCACGGTCAACCCGAATCCCAGCAGCAATGCGCCAAGTGGTAACGCGATCTGCGCCGCTCAAAATTCCAGACAGATGAGCACCTCGAGCCCGAGAAGCACGAGGAGTGCCCCGTGGACTCAAAGCCAACCTCGTGGTCTTTACACCTCGTCTAGTCCTCGCTCCGTCCGCTCCGCAGGAACGGCGCCGGCGGTGAGTATCAGATTCTTAACAGTACAAACGACATTTTTCCCGATTTTAACAGATTGAGCGCTTTTTCTGAAACTATAGCTCTCCTACCACTATTCTACTGCTATCCAAACGCGTTTATCGCGCCTGAGCACACGCCTCATTTGCTTGTCTTTGAACAATCCAGTGGCTCATGAAGATATTTAAAACCTTATACATTTTTGTAAAATAGCATATTTTGATTAAGTGTTATTTTCAATCAGGCTGTTACTGCATTGGGCAAGCGGTAAGGAATGTCTAGGCAAGTGTCCAGCAGAAGTTTTATTACTTTATAGAAAACTCAACCAAAGGGTGACTGGGTAATGAGTTGATTCAAAAACCATCGAATATCCGGTGAACGAATACTTGCTCGGGTAAAAATTCATTAGAAGGCGGAAATACCCCTAACTGGAGGTAGTCGAGAATGATATGGCGCTGCTTACGCATCTCGTTCGGGATAGAGATGGGATAGCTGTAGGCTAGCACTTCATGCTTTTGAACGAGCAGTGCTCGCATGTGGCGCATGTATTCGACTGTTGGACTAGCTTAGTCCAAAAGTAGTTGGATGTTTCGACTTGTTAGACTAGCGCATTCGCTAGTCGCTATTTGACGCTCGTGGGATTTGCGCGTATGGTTTTTTCTGTTTTAAATAGAAAAATATTATAAAATATTAGTTTTTACTTATGTATTTTGCTACTACATTAGGCATTAACGGTAAGGAATGCTCGAGTAAATGGTCACCGGATTTTTTGTTACTTACTTCATTGAAAAAACAATCAAAGGGTGACCAGGTAACGAGCTATTTAAATAACAATAAAATGATGATGGAACACTTGCTCGGATGAAAATTAATTAAAACGCGGACAAACCTCAACGGAACCGTGAGCACCAAGTTCGTCTCTGTACGGTCTCATACTAAATCAACTTATTTATGTTTTTTGGTGTAATTTATTACTTTTTCTTTTTATTATTACAGTTAATTTTGTTGTAAAATTATCCGAAAATATTTGATATTAAAATGACGAAATTTTTGGTGTTACGTGAAGTTTTTCTGAATTTTCTTATTGCTTTTGTGTTTTATTTTAATCAAACCATTTAAAAGTTATCTAAATTCTTCAAATAGAAAATAAAAAAACCTGACGTTCTTAATTCAATTTTTGTGAAAAAAACCCGAGCGTGAAGTGGTTAATTGTTTGAATGCCACTAGTATTTGTAAAAACGTCTTCAAAATGAATCAAATAGAAAAATTACCTTCCTTCTATCGTTCCCTTACTCGACTTTATTATTCTCTATTCGAAAATGACCTTTGTAGTTCGTAAACAACGCGCCTGTTGATCATAAAGTTTATAAATCTGGATCAATTCGCTCCTGCCGCCTAATACCACTACGAAAGTATTCCAACTTTTCCTTGCTCCCTTTGAGGGATCGGAGAACGAATTAATGTTTCCGTGTGTACATACTACATGGAAGAAAAAAAAATTAAAAGTGATGAAGCGGGATTCAAGCTCGAATCTCCCACGTGGAAATACGAGTGTCTCCCCGTTACACCACCGTAGCTCTAAGGACCTCGTTATGAAGTTACTTCAGTTATAAAGCAATTTCACCTAAAACAGAAAGATAACTGTGGGTGTTACAGACTTTATACCTATAAATATTTTAGAATTACGTGTCAACGACTGTTTTCAGAAATATGATGTTAGTTTGATAAACGAATATAAATCGAGATACTATAATAAAAACAGGATACAATGGTTCAATTTCGAAAAACACATTTATTTGAGTGTCTATTATTTTTCGGTTTCTCAAACAATAAATGTCTGATATTCGTTGCGCGAAGGCAGATATTTTTGACTAATAAGATGCATAACTGTGATTAGTTGTGACACATGCTAACTACATTTCGATTCACTCTGGCATGTGTTTTATTATAACAAGTCGTGATTATGCTTAACTTTTAAATACAAGTGCAGAAGGTTTATTTAGTTCACGAGTACGAATGTTGCAAGGTGCCAATACCAAAAAATGTAGGGCAATGTTCGACATAGAATTGTAAAGCGTAGACATTATTAATACCACGATCCGTATTTTGAAACCATTAATCATATCTTTTGCAACTAAATAAAATAAAATATTAATATTAATATTAATATTAATGTAAAACATTTTTCCATGGACATCATCGTGATTACTGCTGAATAACTGCTTTTGTAGAAAACCAGATAATGGTTTAGTTAGCTATTTCTTGTAGAAATCACCAATTTTTTCATTTTGTTACATGATTTGTAAATGCGGCTTTCTGTTTTTTAGAGAATTTTTAAAACATCCGAAGAAATATAACTTTTTTAGAGGTTAAAACACAGCAAGTAAAGTAAGCTAAACATAACATACTAAAGGATTAACCCTTTCGGTACTACTACCGCCCATTGGCAGCAGCCACGAAATGTTCTCTGGGTACTACCGTTTTCTGAATAAACACGTTTTCGCGGCCTACGCTGCCCTACAGCGCAACCACCCTTATGGAAAACTTTCTCGTATCACGAATTTTAGTAAGTAAGTAATTGCGGATTTGTAATTTTATTTTCCAACCAACGGCAAATAATAGCTACGCAACCAAAGATCACCATTTTTTTGTCGAATTAGAATCAAAGTATGAAGTGTGAAAACCACATCGCGGGTTTGATATTTCGAATACGTAAATATACCTAAAAATTGAATAAAAATCACCCAACAGTAAAATCTGCATCTACTTGCCAATCCAATATAACCGCGATCAGTTTTTCCGTACCGAAAGAGTCATGTGAGCTACGGTGGTGTAGTGGATAGAGGCTCAGACTGCCACGCGGCAGACCCGGGTTCGAATCCCGCCCATCACCTCTGGTTTTTCTATGTGATATGTATACCGTAGCTCTGGTGGT
>JBCFXI010002382.1:0-23762 GCA_038496175.1 Ampulex compressa | reverse complement strand
TATATGCATGATGTACTACGTCTTACGCAATATTAGATACAATATCGCTTATTTAGTTCGCGTTAAAAGTTTCTAATCGCCAAAATCCTGCATGCAGCAAAATTTAGGGGTTATGAAAGATTTTGGAGGGGGATTAAATGTGATCTGTAAACAGAAATAATTGATGAAACACTATGAGATTTACCTGTATATAGTTGATCAGATAAATTTGTTAGATTAATAATGTTTATTTGATAAATAGCATAGTGAAAATTCAAACTGTACAAAAAAAAAAGACAAATATGGAAGGGAGATAAAATAATCTGAGAGCGGAAATAATATATGCGGCACTCTGTGGTTTGTTTGCGTATAGAAAATGTTAGATAAATTCCAGATAGGGTAGATTGTGTACACATTTAGTCGCAAGGTTAATCGTTGAAGATGGAAAATGCAAGTTGCGCTCACGCAGGAATGCGCGTGATATGCGTAACATCGTGGATCAGGGTCGTGATCGTACTACACGAGAATGAAATTAGCATCAAACCAGCATTCGATTGTTTCTTCGTACGTTAGGAGCGTACAGCGGTCTTATAAGGCTACGAATTTTCGTCGAATGCCAAGCTGGGAAGACAATCAACGCTTATCATAAAGGAAACCTTGATTATCATAAAGGAAATTTCGGTCACTGCAAAGTAAACCCCAATTGTCATAAAGACAACATGAATTTCTTTGTCGTTCGAAAATTTATTATTAATGTTTTCGAGGGAAGTTTCTCTTTTTACGAGTCACAATGAACAAAAAAATAAAGTCTAATGAGTTTATAAAAAAATAACCTGGATTTGTTATCTTGAAAGTTCGATCATTCTGAAGCAGATCTCGATTACTATAAATCAAATTGTTTCCCGTTTCATCAAATTTATTACTTTTAATGTTTGCATAATAAGTTTGAATGATTTTAAAGCTACAGTGATCAGTAAAAAAAACTCTTAAGATGTAAGGTATAATAAAAGCTAAGATAAACTCGATAGATATCTCTGTTCAACTTTGAATCATCGCTTTTAAGGATTAACTGTGTCGCTTTCTTGCAATGTTTATTCACTATCTCGACAAGGATCTGTTGTAAAAGCAAAAGCGTTGGACGTGCCAGAATCCAGATCCATTGGCTGCTCGTGCATCCTGTCCCTCCCATGGCTCAATTACGGGACAAAGAGTGTCGTTAAATCGATTCTGTCGAGACGGAAGAGAGCGGGCATATTGACACAGCCTGATAAATCCGTTGCGTTTCGACCTCGTAAAGTTTTTTTTTTTTTTTTTCAAATCAAACTACAAGATATTCAGAATGATTTATTTCTATTGACTTTTACTTTTGTTTCCTATTTTGAAAACTCGAACGAACGTTATGCCAATGAAATATAGTTTCATAATGAAATATGTTGCATCAAATACATTGTGGATATTTATATTCCATTAGGAATGCAATAATTATCCAAATTTTACTTAATCATCCGTATTCCTGAAGTATTCAATCTACAGACCGCAAATAATAATCTGACAAATATAATTCAATAGTATGGTCACGGTATTTATCACAGTCTTATGTAATATAAGTTCCTTTTCGATTTTTCACAATTTTCTATAAAATCTATCCTCATACCTACAAAGTATTATGCCTGCAGGTTCCAAATAATTATGTGATAAACATGATTACGTATAATACAAGTAAAATATTTATCAAGAATATCTATAACAAAGGTTTTTGGGCGATTTTATTTTAGCTTTCCAGGAGCCTCTAAGAGATCTAACTTCGTGCACATACAGTATAGTGCCTGCAAATCCGAAATAATGAAGTGATAAACATAAATACGCGTAGTATAAGCATTTATTACAACTTCACTACCGTATGCTGTACTTTCAAAATATCGAGCGTGTATCCCTCAAATAATTATTTGACGAATATAATTTCGTATAGAACAAGCATTACGTTTATCACCTCCTCATTACTGCATCTTCCACGTTCAAAATATTGAATGTGTACGCCCTATAAAATGATCTAATAAATGTAATTCTGATGTTTTCAGTTGCCAGCCTTATCTCCAGGAGCAATCTCCTCCCTAGTGGCACCTGTACTCTTGAAATACCGAGTTTGCAGACCGAGGCTGCTCTTGGCGGGTTCCAGGGCTGAAGTCGACCCTGCAGCCGACGTGACCCTCCTCCAAGGAGAGGTACTTCTCATCGAGGACTCTGCCAGGCAGTATGATCCTCTCGGAGGTAATTCTTACTACGACCATGAAAATTATTTTCAAAGACATGATTTATTTGGAATCGTGCAGTTTTGGCTAAGATTATGCAAATTAATTCTTAAAAAGTGCTTGCGTTTTATGTTTTATTTGAAATCCTATACCTCTCGACACGACTTCGCATATTAATGTGGGATGTGTCGCAATATTTTATGATTTATATGGAGTACTTTTACTATATCTTAGTATTTATATTTTTGAGCCAGAAAAGATGTACTCTTTTAATGAGATACGATAATTAAAAATAAAATAAATAGTAAAAGAAATTTTATATGGAGTGTCGTCTTTAATTTCTCTGTGTTATAAATCTTACCAACTTGCAGACACGGATCGTAGGTACAGAGCGACGGAGAAGCTTTTGCACGCCGAAGAAGAGTATTGTGAGGTCCTCTGCAGCGCTAAGGAACTGTACGCGAGGCCCTTGGCGCGAAACCATCCCGAATTTCACGATGTCATCTTCCAACCCCTCGCAGATCTCTCGAGGGTCAGTGAGGAATTTTGTCGTAGGGTAAGCTTTCGTTCAAATTCTGAATTTTTTCGCTATTAAATACAAAACTTTATCCACGTCATTCGAAGATCAATTCTTGGAACTTTACTTCCCTAAAGAATATGAATTCTAAGTACTAAAAAGTATCTTCCTCGAAGAATTCTCAAATTATTTTTCTTCGACTAAACCTAAATTTTCAGTACGAAAATAGACATTTAGAACGAATATATGAAATATATTCGGTAATCATTATTGTTCTGGATATTGAAATATTGGGTGAGTACAAAAGTTCGTGCAAAGTTTCTCATAGTTTCATCTATTGAAGCTCCGCACGAACTTTTGCACTCATCTAATATATAGGATATTAAAATATTGGAATATGAATTAATTATTAATCTCACATACTTATAGATTTGCAATATAGCTGTATAATTGTGTATTTAAACGGTATTACTTAAATGGGCTAGATATTTGCAATTTTATATTTACACGTTATATTTACTAATTGAAATAAAGTATCAGTTATGCCAGAAGAGGTCAAATACAAAATTTCACTCTCGTTGCTTGAAGATTGTTTTCTTCTCTGGGAAGTCTCGATTTAGGGCTATGGTGGCTATAATGATGTATATAGAGACCTGGACTTGCACGCGGAAGACTCGGGTTCGAATTCTGCCCATCACCTCTGGTTTTTCCATGCGATATGTATACTGTAGCTCTGGTCGTTCAGAATCCGCCGTAACATTTTCGGTTATGAAGTCCTTATATGAGAACTTACTTAACACTAGAACTACCAAACCAGTCAAAATGACTGGTCGGTCGTTTCTTTAAAAAAATCGTAGTGTTTTGTAAGGATGTATTTTCTGAGATTTTCCATGATTTTCATGCAGTATTTGGATCGTCATTTTAATTTACTGAAATTTCATTCTGCTCTCCCCCTTTTTTTAAAGATCTATGTGGTGTTCTAAATACGCCCAGGAAGTAGCTGGTAGTTCTAGTGTTAATAAATGCTTAGTATGTCTAGTATTCGAAACATTTTACCCTTTTTAAACGTTCTCCTCATACTATTCCAAGCATAGATTCTATTTCAGAACAGTATTGACCTCTTCTGTGAATTTGAGTTATCACAAAATAAAGCTAAATACGCACATTCAAGCTGACTCTCCTCAATTATCTTTGTACCTTTCGTGAACCGTGAATAATTATGAATAACTAATGGCTAAGAAAGATGTACGTTGGAGGTCATCACTGTTCTCAAATAGAATCTATGCTTGCGATAGTATGAGAAGAACGTTTAAAAAGGGTAAAAAAAAATATATATATGTATAATAAAAATGAAATAATAATTAAATTAAATTAAATAGTAATAATAATAAAATCTTATAAAACTGCACCCACTTGAACATAACGTTTTTACTTGGAAACGCGTCACACCCTTCTTAGGGACCCTGTAGGTATGTTTTATACATCTGAAAAATCATAATTTATTTTCAAAGAATTGATTAGTAAAGCCATGATTTTTTTTTCAAGCAGAAATAATTCGTAACCAAAAGGCTTAACACTTAAAGGACGAGTTGCTTTTGCTCTGTTTTTCTCGGTTTCCGGGAATTTTTTAAGAGGATTAAATAAATATGTATGTTTGGTTTTATAACGTTGCAGTTTTATTAAATCAACACTACTCTTCATTACTACTCATTCACTACTCTTCAAAATAATTTTGTAACACATTCACCCTTGTGAATTGAAACCTGACAGAATTGACATATATATCTTGTTTTATTTCTTTTTTTCTTTAAGCTGCAGACTTTGCAAGGCTTTAGAGGATATTTTTTCTATTCTTCCCCAACAATTTGCTTCAGGATGTGCTTTTTCATGTTTCCCAACAATCTACATGGTGCATCTCTGTTTGGAGTTCTTTTTGTTGGCTGAATGTGGATATAGATATGACTAGCGATTAGTTTCGTGCAAGTTCATCACGTACACAACTAATGGTACTAAGAAAAAGTAACAATGTGCATAAAAATGAAAAACTAATGGAGCTCAATCAAAATCCAAGCAAAAATGTAAATCTACGTGGCCCGTCTTAGGAAATCGGAATGGAAAAACGTGAATTTACGTGACCCGTTCCTTAAGTGTTACAACAGTAGATTCTACTAAAGAGCTTAGCAGTTGGTGTTGAAAATTATTTAACATCAAAAAATTCTTGAATTTTCCATCTTGAAAAACATGAGAAAAATTAATACAGCTTCATCCAATTTTGGAAATATATCCTCCGACGATTATTGTTTTAAATATCTGGATGTGTAGGATATTAAAATTTTCGAATATAATTGATTCAAAAGATGAAGTAAAGGTTTCACGCAGCACAAGGTCGCATTGTTATCGACCAGTTCTTCATGACGAGTTGACAGCTTGGGAGATGGCGGCACTTTAACCGAGAGAACTTCCTCTTGGGCCTTGCCAAGCACCTGTCGCCTTTCTCCACGTCGAGTTTTGCAACAGCAAAGGCTACCGTCGTCTTGACCTTTTCGAAAGGAAATTCTTGATCGATACGAATCCTCTTCTCTTTTGACACCTCATTCTCGAGCAACTTCACTCATTTTTATTTAAAAAAAAATTTTTTTTTCGAAACAATTTTAATACCTACCAACGTTGTTTCTTTTTGACATTTTAAAAGTTCTTGTGATATTTGTTTCTTCTTTTTTTAATGATAATCTTATGTAATCATCGATCTCTTTTTTTACTTTAGCTTGATTATGTTATCACACAGGAAGTTATTTCAAGCTTCTTTTAATACTTGCAACCTCAGTTGGTGTTAAAGAAATGTTGGCATACTTACTTCTTCTTACTTACTTCTTTTACTGTTTTTGTTTTTAAAAAAACATTTAAGTTAATGTTATTCTTGTTGGAGGCCTTGCTTTCCATCAATTTTATTTATCGGACTTTTTCTTAAAGAAAATCTTGGTAATTACCCATGTTTTCTCTCTGTAACACTTCACCCTCTAATAATTCCAAGCATTCAATTTTTTTTGTTTTTTTTTTTGGAAAGAAAATATCCGTCACTGCCTCTGTGTTTCCTTCTCAACACTTGATCATGCAAAAGCACGAATCATGTTTATTTTTTTTTTCTAATTTCAAATATTTTCAAGGGGATAAAAAAAATTTCTTCTATTTTAATTAATTCGTGCTAGACGATAAATCTTTTCAAGAGTTTTTTTTTTTTGCGTGTCAGCAGGAAAATGTTTTCAAGAGGAGTATTCGCAATGTGTACGTTTTCACCGTGTGTCATTTCGTGGAAGGCTTCTCTGTCGCAGGTTGCATTTTGCATAATGCACCGCACCTGCGGGCCAATGCACCGTGCAAGCGGGAATGTGAAAGCCGCATCTGAAACCGCCGGTTTTGACCCAACCGCGAACGATGTTGCCGGTTAAAGATCCCCCGGTAATAGTTTCCCTGATCGTTTTCATTGAAACTAATCCCAATCCATCTGTAAAATGTCCTTTGTCTATAAAAAGAAAGCTTGAGATTATGAACAACAAAAAAAAAAAGAAAAAAGTATCTCTTCAAGTGAAACGAAATATTAACTCGACGGGGAAACGAATTTAACACTGTCGAAAATTTGGAAATATCATAATTTAAGGCAATTGGGCAACACAGAGAACATTGAGACAAAGATCAACTTTGAAAAGAAGAGAATCCTTCTGAACCGCGATTTATTCGACGAAAACAGAAACTAATTTAATACATATCCCACAAAAGCTTTCTCTAATTCATGATCATCCTGAAGATTTTCTAAACAACATCCTTCGATCCAGTGGTTCACCTTGAAAAGAAGAGATTTCTTCCGGGCCTCCAAAGATTCCTCCTGGATCTGAATTTAAAGACTGAAGCACATATGAATACAGAGGGTTTATAGAGAATCAATTTCACCAAGGAGAAAAATTCGTAAAAAATATCTTTGTTAAATACACGATAGCTACATTTTTAAAATAAACGATCCGTATATTACCTGCATAGCATACGATAGATACATATCCCAATGAATACAAAGTGGACACGTAAGAAAGTAAGAGGATAGAAAGGATAGGTATATTTGTTGCAAATCAAAGAATAAATTTGTGAGCATTCATAACAGAGGGGGGAGGAAGGAGAGGAACGGAAGAAAGGTGTATTAAGAAAGTGGACGATCGCCCTGTGGCATCTCGTCGGGAAAGTGGACCGAGATACCGGATAGCCGGTAGTGGTTTCGATTTCATCGAAGAGGAGCCACCACCTTTCTCCGATATCCTATCGGTTTAACCCTCTATAACCCGCGGTGACATCAAACTAACGTTTCGTATGCATACTTTCTTCCAACTTAGCTACCGTTTCTTTCCAGACACGTAGATTATTGCAAATACAAAGATCGCTCCATCGCTACTCGTTGAGTGATCTATTGCTTACATTCATTTTTTTTTACCGATCATATGCCAAAGCCAAGTGCAAGCCTAAAAAATACAGATTAATTCGTTTTCTATAGTAAATTAATTAGAGGAAAAATATCTTTATTGAGTTTGTAACTGTTATTGCAGACAGTACAATATTTTGGTACAACAGTTAAAACTAAAAGTGCCACTGCTTAGATAGAGATATATAAGAAACAAGCGTCCCAAAAAAGGGACAATGGTTAATAATTGATTAAGTTTATCGGTTTGCATAGAAAATGAATTTAAAATATGTTAAATGTGTCCAAATTTAAAAGAAATATTGGTTGTAGATAGTAAGAATTTCATATCAAAGGGTAAACCTTTATTTCGATTCTATATTATAATTCCATTTATCAATTGTTGTTATACGAATTCCCTTCTGATTAAATACCACTTTATAATCGTTTTGGAGCAAATTAAGAGATCAAATAAACTGTGCATTAGTTGAATTCCTTAAAACAAAATAAGAAAATTAGAGTTTACTTGTGTTTATTCAAATTTCGTATAAATCTCTCTCTCTCTCTCTCTCTCTCTCTCTCTCTCTCTCTCTCTCTCTCTCTCTCTCTCTCTCTCTCAAGAGAAAGAGAAGTTACAAGTGATATTTGTAATCACTTCACAGCTCTAATTCTTTTTTTATTTTTTATAAATGCAAGTAAATTGCTAATTAACCACACAGCTTTTCTGGTGTTTCCCGAAGGAAAGAAGGAAGGAAATTTCTAGGCGACGAAAGGCAGGAAGAGGAAGGACGTTGCTCTCGAGGCATTAATCAAACCGATTGGCCCCCCTTCTCCTCTTTTTGCCTTTAGGAAATCGTTCTCAGTGCGACAGACTTTGATACCGTACAAGAGAAAGTGCGTTTCTTGGCACATTCGCACGCGTATTCTCACTCGATTTCTGCCTCCTCCTCGGCCAAATAATGGGCCACAGATGTTTCGATATTTCGAAACATCCTTCCATTTCCCCTGCTAGGATGAAATAATTTATAGAAAATTCTCGATGCTGTTTGAAACAATGTTTGCAACATTTTACAAGTTTCTAAGATAATATTTGTGTTGACTATCGTTACGAATATGAGATTACTATTCAATACTTATGTGCTTACACGCGTTGAATTGGATGTAGGGACACCGAATTAATTTGTAAACATGATATATTTATTAATAAACATAATAATACATAATAAAAAAACTTTTCCCAAGCTGTTGATTTTTAAAGAAAATATCTATGTTCAAAGATGCCGATTTGGACAAAATATTTTAATTCCGAATATTTTAACACAAAAAAGGACTTTCTCTGATGGAATATATCATCATTGATGGTATTTACATTGGTGGTCAAAATATTCATCTGCGAATATGATGTATATCCAATAACATACCTTTTTAACTTTGAATAATAGTTTTCGTTAAATAGTTAGTCTTCTTTTAACAATTTATTGCTCAGTGAGCATTACCGAATACTGAAGATAAAATATTTTTTCAAAATAATCTTGATTTTTGAACACGGTACTCGTACTTAAAATCGTCGATTTGGACAAAATATATTTGTTACAAGTTTTTATATACGATTATTTTTGATTAAATGTCTTTATCCGAGCGTGTAGATTTTTCTAGAGAGTATCTCTATTAACACGTTTTGTGTCACGTGTACCGTAAACGGTACACGCAGACATATATATTAAATGTGCTGAAAAATATACATTTTATGACAAATTGAATTCTGTGAAATATATTTTCACTAAAAGAATGAGGCATTATAAAAAATGCAGTATAGAATAAAGTATATCAATTTGTTTAATTGTTATAAAATACGACAATGAATACTTACGTGTTAGTTGAAACTAATTTTCCAACCAGAGATGAAAAACAAAAAATGTTATCTCCCTATATTTACCTACTTCCTCTTTTATTAAATAGTTTACTTCCCCTGTTTTTTACTTAACAAATTCGAATACAGCAGCTCCTTTCACTTATCGAAAAGTTACACACCGATCGACTTTCATTATAACTACTCTAAACAAGCTATTTACTTATGCATTGATGAAGTAATGAAATATTATGTAATGATATATCAGTCTTTGGTCAAAACATCAAATAGCCCGAACGACAAGCTGGACAAAAACGGTCTGGCACGAAACGTGTTAAAAAAAAAAAAGACTGAGTTGGATAAGACATCTCAAATCCAAGTTTTTGAATATGAGAAAGAATTTTTTACTGAACAGCTACGACGTTGTTGAAGGTGTTTAGAAGGTATCAGAGGGGGTTAAAATGGGGGAGATGGTCGCGTAGGAGACGATGCGTGCGCTGCATTGTCACTTGGCTCACGATGCGTCGGCGTGTCGATGGGTTTCTTATTGTCAGATGGGTATCTATGTTAACCACGTACGGGGCATGCATTTATGCATCGGATTATACGCACTGCCGGGGATGCATACCTGGTGATCCATTCGCTTTCGGGCCCACGGCTCCTATAAATAATCCATAAGGCGTAATGAGCCGGCGATACGTGGTTCGATCTTTACTGTACGCACGTGAGGACCTTCGAGATACCTCTATGGAGTCGTACTGATCTCAGAACTAACTTTACAGGAGCATAGAGACCTCAAAACTAACTTCACAAACGCATAGTTATCCTTGAAGTAACCTTAAAGAATCATATTGATATCTATGCTAAGTTTCTGTAGACGCAATGGCTACTAAATATTAAAATCTTATGCAGAGTGACATTGCAGTTGCATCAGTGGAAATGATACACCTTGAAAGCTTGTATCTAAATGCGCGTATATTTCGACCATATGAGCCGTTTATTTTGAAAGTGGCCTAAATCCATTTGTCAATTTTTATTCACTAACCGTAGCAACGTGTACAGCATTAAGCTAGTTGTCATAAACAACATTTTGCGATTAAGTATATTCAAACGGTGCGATAACTTTAAACGCATAAATTTCGGAAATATTGCATTGACACCATTTTTTAAAAAAATATAAGACGCATTAGAGCAGTGAAATACAAGGACATGATGGACTTATTATGATGTATACACCTAAAGTGCGAGGATTTTTTCAAATTCGTCTCGCATACACAAAATGTAGATGAACAGTAAATTGTTACGTAATTTATATAATTAGATTTGCTGAACTGCATAAATTGTGTTTTTGAAATCTAGTAAAGAAATATAAAAGAAATTAAATATTGTTTCTTTAATTTGAAACATTTTAAATTATGTCCAATGGACTTGGGCTCCTTCAAAGTCTATAACAAACCTAGTTGTTAATTTTGGAAGTGGCCTAACTCCATTTATGACAAGAAAATACGTATTATCCACATAATAATTGCTACTATTTTTAATTCTCTTAAAATGATTATTTAATTATCAAATTTAACTCTGTGACATACACTTAAGCGGTGTAATATATTGATATCCTATACTTATATTTTTAATTTCATTCTATCGTAAACTCTTAAATATCTCGATTTGAATATAAATGGACTTAGGTCACTTTCAAAATAAACGGTTCATATAGTATTTTTGTACGGTTGAAAGGGGGCACTGAATTAATTTGCAGGGCCGAATGAGGGAAGAAATTGGACGTTTTTTCTGTTTGGAGATGCGTTATCATTGGGTTTATGACTCAGCAGGTCATAATTCCGGCACGCCTTTTTAAGGTTCGGATAAGAAAGGGTCGATGAACCTTCGGACAAACTTGACTTCTCCTCCTTTATTTTTCACGAGCACGTGCTCAAGATAATCGTGATCGACTAAAAAAAAATATTTGACTTGAAACGCGTTTGGAAAGCTAATGATTTTTCTCGATGACGAGAATGTTAGTTGATGACATGAGTTCTACGAATCTCATTTCGTGAAATGGTATACTAAGGAGGAATTATTAAAAGGTTTGACGGAGTATTGAATATTATTTATTTTTTCATTTATATTTTTGGAAAATCCTATGGAATCTTTTTTTCAGATTCAAGGGACTCTCGAGAATTGGGAAGGCGCTACTTTCAAACCAAGTAAGTATACAAATTATCGGTTTAGCAATTAACAGTTCTGAAATTTATAAAATTTCAAAACGTTCCGGATTATAATTTTCTCTACCAAAAAAAATGCATATTCTTGGATCTAACGAGTCCAATCTTTTCAGCGCATGCATTTCCAGCGTCTAAACATTTTCGGATAGTTAGTGAATCTATTTAAACATCGTTTCAATGCTAAAGAAGCAATTTAATAAAATCATAGTAACTATATCGCTATTATTTGGTCAAGAAACGTTTATTATGCCACTTGATAAAGGCACGAAATTTTTTAAATAGTATAATGGACAGGTAAGGAAAACTGTATTTATATAACAGAATAGATATTAATTGAGTTAATATTTTCAATCATTGTTCATCCGCATGTTATATGGATGGTCAGTATTTATAGTAAAATATCACTAAGCATTGTACGAGTCCATAATTTTGTATTGTATCAATATCTGATATTGAAAATTTCATCACCAATGCTTCTTGGCGGGTATATTATTTAAAACACGAACATATTACATATGTTACATTTTAAACGCAAGGTACGGCCAGTATCGACAAATTATTGACCTATCAGACAAATTACATTCTGAGCACTTGATCGAGACAAATAACGATGTCATGCTCAAAGTAGTTACAAATTCACGGGTTTCAGTGCAAAATATTGCAGAGCTTTGGATTATCTATGAGACGGCGTTTCAATACTCAAAGAAATAAACTCTTTCATATCGACAAACTAGTCAACTGTAAAAAAAAAATCAGGCACAATGTAATGAACTTGTCCAATAATGTAAATGTAACGAGAAAATACAAAATTCAACAGATAAACTTCATATATAATGCGGACAAAATTTGTCTTTATCTACAGGCAAAAAGAAATAAAAAATTGCAGTGTAAAGCTTGTCAATAAATGTTTTCTTATAGAATTATAGGCAAATGTTATATGGGCGAGATAGGTAACGACGTATTTTCCATTACAACACGTAGAAAATCACTGTATCATTATTTCTCGTGCAGTTTGATATTTTATATTCTGTAATAACAATTCCAGGTTAATAGTAATAAACATAATGATGCAGTAAAAATGTAGTACAGATTCTTCCCAATATTTGAACGTAAGATACTACACGGTAAGTGAGTATTAACTGCTAGCAAAAATGTTAAAATCTCTGAGGATCTAAGAGAGAGACCTTCTATATGCTATAATGGAAAATACATTGTTTCCCATTTCATTCTACGATATTTGTTTACAACTTTGTTAAAAAACCTTTTATTGGTAATCTTTACATCGAATCATTCTATTGATATTCATCAAATCATTATTACGGATCGACTATATATTGACATATACTATTTAATATATTATTATTTATTTAACACTATTTCATAAAATAATGTAATGAGTGTAAATTATAAATACAATTTGTCAATGAAGATAACTGACCGAATAAATTGAGCTGGATATCAAGTAGACTTTAATGATGACAACAGGTGACCTGTTTCGTGGTACATTTTGGAACTCCTACTGGGAATTCCTGGAAAGGTACAGCGAGGCAAAGAGGATCCTGGAGGAACTGAAGGCATCCCAAGGACCTCTTTTTCATTTCCTCATCCTCAGGCAGGGTGCGGCAAGGCACTCACCCTCTTCCTTGCTTCTACTACCGGTGAGTCCCTTCGATAATGATACGATCAAAATATAGTGTGTTCCACGATAAAATTTCCAGAGCTATCCGCAAATTTTCACGATTTGCGTATCTTAACAAAATCTCGATTATATTTCTAATCATTACTTAGACTGCATATTGCACAAAATAATGTATTTTAAACAGGAAAGGATTAATCAAATTGTGATAAATGGATAATCGCGAATTCCTGAAATAACGTATACATACAGAGATTATTTGTAAATCACAGCAAAACGATCAAAATATAGTTACATGTTTCAAAGGATTATTTTTAAATTAATTAAATACACTTTTAATCCATTTCTTCCCGACATTCTGCAGCAGAACCCATTCTTACTCTAATAGAATATACTGTACTAAGTATAAATAATTGTTTGCTGCAATGTATATCCTTACTATTTGTTTAGAATTTTTCTAATACTATTAATATAAAATGTTCTACTTAAAACAATTGAATTTGTGAAATAATCCTAACACAGGGACAATGTGTGAATTGCAAAAAAAAACCTAATTTTCGAAAAATTTAATATACATTAATCAGAAAAATAATTCCTTATTTTGAAACAACTGCTCCATGAAACAGCAATTCAAACCCCGTCTACAATAACCTCCTAAAAATGCAGTTAATTGCTGATCAAACTGTTGTTTCAAGATATATATAATTTTGAGCAAAAAGTTTGTTAGGAGCAATTATGTCTAATAATTCTTATTATGTTGAACCATTCCTCTGAGAAAATCTTCAAAAGAAAATTAATCCGCGAAATTCTTCGAGGCTCATGCTTTTTCCTAGAAGCATTGAAAGGGTTAATCGCGAAGGTACCTCGCTCTGTACACTAGTTTCACGAAGTCACGTGCTTTCACCGATGGAAAGCTGGCCTGGGCGGCTTGACAGATACGAGAGGTACCTTAGAGTGGGTCAGAAAAATTCGTGCACGCTTTTAACGGGCACACGGCCCCTTTAAGGTCGTCGAAAGTCGGCCGAGCGATCAGGAGGATCGTCTACGTTCGTACCATCGAATTCTGTAACGGTCGATAAATCCACCTGAATCCTTCGAGAGCCGTTTTTTCCATACGTATTATACACCATTAATCTACACTCTTGCTGTTTGGCATTTAGGATTTATAACACATTTATAAATCCCTCGATTTTAATTCTTTAGAACTCTTTAAGTACACGCGCAATATTCTTGAATCACTGCTTGTTTACTCTTTTTGGAATTGCAATTATTTATTTTTTGACTTCCCACTGCGAGAATAAGCTGGTATTCTGATTTTTCTTGATATCGTAATTCGATTCCTTCTTATTTATCACCTTTAGAATGAAATTTTCAAAGTCGTGGCTTTCTCCCCTATTCGTCGTTTCGATTCTTGCTGTCTTAATTAAATACTTTCCGATTTAAGTAATTCCTTAGAATTCTAAATTCGTCGATTTTTGCTGAATTGTGAGCATGGAAACAATCTCGATTAGAATACAGTTATTCTAATTTGATTCTACCTGACCTATTTCGAGAGTCGAGTTAATCAGAATTCAGGTATCGCATTTCGATTTCTCCCGATTTATATTGTACGAAATAGAAACTCTTGGATTTTCTTTACTTTGTCGCCTTGAGAGTAGCATTAATCAGAGTCCTGGTATCCTAATTCGGTGGAAGGACTTCGAGGACCGACAGTGCAATGCCCGACAAGGATTCCTCTTGGCTCGGTACCTTACACGAGGTTCCTTTTGGCTGACTCACCTACCGGTCCCTCGGACATCCCTTCTTCCAAGCGCATTCCCACTTTCTTCCTCGATCCGTGTCCAGTTTCGGGAGCGAAAGCTCCCCGAATAACTCGATGAAATTCGGCTAGCTACGATTCTGTCGTCCCATCAAGTCCTTTCGTCAATCCAATCTCCTCTTCGAGGGATGAGACTTATCAAGGAGCATAAAGCGAAATAAATGAAATGAATATAGAAGTTTGGCAAAATTCAAATAAAATACAATATATATGGAATAGGGTTGGCGAATATCGGTATTGATTTACGTATCTCTTACGTGAATCTTTTGTCGCTAGGAAAGTTTCGAAGCAAGTCGTTTAGTAACTCCCGCAATTTGAAATTAAACCAAAAGAGTTAGTCCTCTTACGGATAAACATAAGAAAATGGATTCTTGTTGATTTCTGAAATTGGGATTGAGAACTATAGAGTTGTTTTTAGATCATTTTCATTCAAAATAGATAGCTTCCAGCAAGAGAAGTAATCCTTCGCATTTTACTAAGTTAAGAACGGAACTGAGACAGCTACCTTTATATCATTCTCGTTAGAAGAAAGTAGAAAAGTTCAGACAAGGGTAATGTGTCTCATCCGCCCAATATGAGATCAAGATTACGATCAAATTGAAAGGTTCACATCTAGATACATTTCTTAGGTTCCTCTTTAAAAAATTAGGTAATAAAATCGTTTGCTATTCCGTCAAGTTGGATATGAAGCACAACAGCTCTCTTCATAAATAAGTGTAATTTGGAAGTTTGTGAAAATTCAAATGATATACAATAAAGATGCAATAGGGTAAGTGAAGATCGATATTGATTTACTTATCTCTTACATAAATCTTTTATCACTTGGAAAATTTCGAAGCAAGTCATTTAGTAATCCTCGCAATTTGCAATAAAACCAAAAGAGTTAGTTCTCTTATGAATATACATAAGAAAATGGACTTTCGCAAATTTCTGAAATTGGGAATGAGAACAATAGTTATTTTTAGATCATTTTCTTTGCAAATAAGTAGCTTCCAGCAAAGGAAATGATTCTCGACATTTTATTAAGTTAACACGTTCCGTGTCGGACCGATTTTTCTTTACTTTCGGACTTATTTTTGATTTTCGTTTAAACTATACGAGGTGTATCTTGTCACGCTATTCCAATTTGCCTCTAACATATATCTTACGATTTTTATAATCGGTAAGAAACAATTCCTTTTTAATTTTTTATTTTACAAAGAAAATTCTAATTAACCTGAATGGAAAATTCGGCGTAAAACGTATGCGCTCCACTTTGCACGGAACGTATTAAGGATAAAACTAAGACAGCTACCTCTACATAATTTTTATCAGAAATAAGTACAAAGGTTCAAACAAAGAAAACGTGTCTTAGGCATGCAATATGAGACCAAAATCCAATTGAAAGGTTTACATTTAGATAGACTTCTTAGGCTCTTCTTTAAAACATCCAGCTATGAAGTCGTTATTTATTATCCCATCAAGTTGGAGATGAAGCACGACAGCTACTTTTCTTCCCAGCGAGGTAAAAAGACATCTATAAAGATCACGATCAGACCAAATTAATCGTTGCTCATCATAAATAAGTAGGAAAAAATCGTTTCTTACGAATCCACGAAGCTGGGGTCGAAACCAACAGGGTCAATTCCAGATAATTTTCCTAGATGTAGAAAGATTCTATCCGAGGCTGGAAGAAGGGAATCATTCCTGGCAGCTGAAGTATGTACGTAGCACGCGGAAATATTGCGGGAGGTCAAGGCCCCTGCCGTGGAAGGAGGAACAGGAGGACGAGGAAGAGGAGGAGGAGGAGGAGGAGGAGGAAGAGGAGGAGGACACGGGCTCGCCTTTCGAGGAAAATAGCCTCTGCATGCACAGCCATCGGTGATAACGCTTCACCCTGCAACGGAGAAATTCACGCTCCCTCTTTTACCAGGAGAAAAAGGCATACGGTCCCTGGTTATCACCGTTAAGTAAATCCGGTCGGCTTAAGTTCCGCGAAGTCGTTCCATTGGAATCTTTGGTTATAAATGAGAGCTTTGGGATAAATAATCCTTAGTCGGCTTAAGTTCAATAAAGAAATGACTGGAATGCTTGGTATTATTTTTTGTAAGTGGAACTTACGCAATAAATAATTCTTCGTCACTCTAAGTTTATTGAAGAAATATATACTTGACTGGTGTTCTTGGTATTTTTATTTGCAAATGTGAGCTTTGAGATAATCAATCATTTTGTCGTTTTAAGTTCAATGAAGACGTAGTTGGTTACCAGAATCTTTGGTATGTTTACGTGTAAATATGACTTTGAAAATAATTAAATCCTATTTCTTTAGATTTCTGCAAAAAAAGTATTACTATGGTGGAATTATCGCTTGTAGAAGAGAGATTTAGGATGAGTCAATCATGGCCGACTTAAAATAAATAAAGCAATAGTTATTTTACGGATATCTTTGTTAATAAGCATACAAGAACTCTGTGAGTATTGTAATAAATTGTGATCGATATAAGGTGAATAATTTAAGGCTTAAATATCTTTATCAAACGTCCTCATGACTCATTATACATGTCTCCCGATTATATACATATAACTCAGAGCTCATTTGGAATAATAACCCTGTATAATACAGTAAAATATAATTAGAATATAATATCTAAAGCTTCTACCACATACAGGCAGCACATGATAAAGTGTAATCGTCAGGGTGGCCAGGATTGTTTTCGTCCACGATGTTTACGAAACTTGATTACATTTTAATATCTTTGAAACATCCTTATAAAACATCTTTATGAAATAATCAGCATGCATGTCTATCAATATGTTTCCTACTGGGCAGATTTTTTATTACTTCCCTTTCAGGCCACGTAGGAGTTATACGAGCCGCACTATTACACTTTGCTTTTCACGTATGCCTTACAAGTTTTAAAAAATGTTTTGTTTTATGATATGAATTTCCAATAGTCTGGACGGAAATTTCGGCTTGGGGCGTATACGACCCACGTGGCACAAAACGTATTAAACTCGTATAACTTAATGCTCGTTTGATATACTGATTTTCATACGTAGACAGTGCGCAATGAAGAGAGTAAAGTGGTTTATTCTTTCACAATGCATGTTTTATTCTTGCCACATTGTTATACCTAACAACGGCCTTATTAAACACGTACATCATAAAGCTCCATCGACTCAAAATTATACCATATCATACGGTACGTATTTACGATAAAACCATTCTTCTCTTCTCGCTCCATCGTAGTATCCCGCAACATCCTGTCGATTAGAGCCGCACAACTTAAAGCTCCGTTAAGTGATCTGGATATTGATATACAGAGAACGCATAATAAAGTGTAATAGAGTCAAAAAGGCCATGGATGGTTTTCGTCCAAGCGTCGATGCGCTCGTGACGTCGTTCCGCTCGTAAGCGCGTAAAAAGTCCCTCGGCTGGGCGTTCGGCCCTTCAGGGGAATAAGTCCCCATCGCCATGGTAACCGTGGCTCTCGTGTAGCCTCGGCGGCCCTCGTGCCTCCACGGACGACCGAGGCCAACCGGTCGGCGAGTACAGGCCCAGAAACGACCAGTTCGAATCCAGCCAGCGACCGGGGATCTTGGCTGGTCGCGTATTCACCTCGTTTCAACGACATTTACACTTACCTCGAGGGCACGCAAGCCTGGCGAGACCTTATTTTCTACCAGAGCTAAAATCGAAAATTAGAAACCTCTGGCCTCGGAGGAATAAATGGATGAGGAAAGACATGGAGCATCGTAGTTTGAGAAAGAGATTAAAATTACTCATAGCGAAATAGTGAAAAACAATGAAGACTGCCGCCAGACTTATATTGGTAGCTTTGAAATAGTTTGGAAACTGATTTCGGAGGAATAATCAGCTCTAATGCAGTATTGGAGAATATCGTGGCGGTGAGAGAGGTTGAGAGTTGTGGTCGTGAGATGGTGTGAAACAACGAAGATTTCGTTTAGTATCGCTAGTTTTGTACTAGATTTACAGTCTGTGGATAGAACGCAGTTTAAAGTATCGTGGTTAAGAGAAGCTCAACGCTGTGGTAGTGAAATTGTGTGAAGCAATGAAGCTCTTGTTTCGTACCTTTAATTTTCCACTAAATTGAAAACCTTGCCTCTTGAAAAATTTGGTACCTCCGGTTTTACTGAAGTAAGTGGATCCAACGAAGCTTGGAATACAGTAGTTTTCACTAAACTAATATACATAATAGTGAAATAACGTGAAATAGCAAAGATTTTATTGCGTATCTTTGATTATCCGTATAACTGTTAATCATGCCTTTTGAATCGTTTTGGAGAATTGCGATTTTTGGCGAGACACCTGTCTTGGAATGTCGTATAGTCTTATGATCATATCCAGTGCTCGTTCCACAAGGTCCAACATGTTTTCCTCCCGAGAGCTGTATGCTACACAAAACCTTTCACCTGATCCAAAATAGTGCAAAGCATGGAATTTAATATGAATCCTGTGTGAATCCTTTTTCTGTGACACTTGCCTATGACTTTGATGTAAAACAAATGGCATAGTATAAAAGGAACAAGACCCAAGTAAGGAAAATGGAATTCAGTGCAGATCTATGCTGTGTCGAAGAATCGTGGTTCTGTACTGAGTCCAAGATTTTCCCTGAGTGACTTCTTAGGTCGATAAAAAACGTGGTGCAGTGGATATATTCCTGAACTTTCAGAAGATCTAACTTGAAATTCTATTTGTTGTTACCTTTGGACAATTATCCACACGATATGTACACTGTAATTCCAGTGGTTCGGAATCCACCTTAAAATAAGTAGGTCCTAGGCCGAATGCAGTCAGTTTCAAAATAAAATATAAAATCCTTCAAAAAAGATATGCTCCCAAGCTCCACATGAGGTTGTTAATAAATTTTGAAATTACAACAAGAAAAAGAAGAAATAAGTTTCTAGGCTATTGATGAACATGCTAATTGGTACCAAACATTAAATAAAAGGTAAACAGGTTTACTAAAAAAATTAAGTATGCCCAGGCAATGGATAAACTTTGCAGGACGTATCATAAATGAAAGAAAGAATAAAAAAGCATTTGTGGAAAAAAATAAGCTTTTGAATGTTAAACCAGCTTGTTCATCACTATTAAAAATCAAATGAGAAAACAAAAGTTTGTAGAGAAATCTCATTTTGGATTTTAAAAATAAGCTGACTGTGAACAAACTTATTAGTCTGTTTCAAAAATCACCTGAAAAAAGGAAAAAGGTGTCTTTGGAAATTAATACATTGTAAGGAAGCTTTTTAAGTGATACCAAAAATTAAAGAAAGGAAACAAAAGCTGTAGAAAACCCATTCCGGGTCTTTCACTCGTCAGGTACAGCAAAAATGTGCATATCGCAATGTATTCCTCGTTTATGATGATGGGAAAAACACGGTGAGAGAAAGGATGACGATGTTTGGCAGTCTCGTGCAGAGACTCACCTCTCCTGTGACGTCGCCCACAAGTCCTAGGCGTCGTTTCAAATCACCGTCAAGATGGGAGGTTCAAAGCGACCCGGAAGACGAGCCAGCTGCACCAATGAGGAAGTCCAGGGCAAAACACCTCTTGGAGAAACGAAAAAGCAAGAGCAGAGCCAGGGGTTTGAACCTGCAGGCGGAGGTTTCTGCTCAGAACTGGCACGATGCAGCATTTCCACCTATCAGGGGAACCAAGAGCCTTGGTAGACTGGATGGCATGAAGGAGGTGAGACTGGAGCTGAAAGATTTTATTTCTCTCGTGATTATAGTTTCTAGGACTGTTTTATGTCTAATTTTAAGCCTGGCGATCCTATGTTATAGTAGATCTGGATAATTTTTCTAGGAGTTTTATTGGAGTATTTAATAGAAACATGTTCTCCTGCGTGCTTCAATTTCCTCATGCACATGATGAATTGAAATTTTGATGTGATGTATGAGAGTATTAATTCCCATATTCTGGCGGGATAATAATTTTTTGTTTTGCAATAACATAATCAGTTGGACCAACTTTTTGGCTTGAATGTAAGCTTTTTTCAAAGTAATTTATGTCTATAGATATACCACAAGTGTTAAAATTAAATGAGTACAAACAGTAGAATTCACTGTTATATTCACTGTTTTTATCAATTTAATTTTAGCTTTTTTTGTATAATTTAGAAATAAATTTCCTTGATAAAAGCTTATATCCAAGCCTAAACGTTGGTTTAATTCATGCCTGATTATGTTGCTACAAAACAAAAATCCAGTAAGGCAGTGGGAAACAATACTCTGACAGACAATATAAAAATTTCAATTTATATTTTATAGAATTTATACTAAGGTGATGATATAATACAAAGATGCCTATTTCATTTATGTATCTTTATAGTTAAAAAAGATTTTAATGTTTCTTCTAAAATTCAGAGATTATTTGTAATAAAATATTTAATAGAAGTTATATCACAGTAATAATATCACATACAGGAGCAAGAATAAAAATATTATTTTGATGTCTTGATCATTGTTTAGAATAGTTCTTAGTATACATTGAAGAATCAATTTTGATTAAAACACTGGTAGAGATTTATACCAGATTGGTGATGTAAAATAAAGGTTGGTCACAATGTTATTAGTTTTAATAATTGATCAGAGTCATTTTTAATATTCCTTTAAGGATTGGTTTTATAAGTGTATTTCCTCAAACCTATATCAGAGTGGCGATATATAAAATAGAAGCTAGAAAAGGAATTGATTTTATTTCTACACCACATTCCTTGATTATAACAGGTTTTTATATTTCTTTAAGAACAGATTTTGATTGAAGTAGTTAATCAAATCTCTACCATACAGGTGGTATGTGATATATTTAGGAGTTGGAAGAAGATCGTTATTTCCATGTTTATGATTGGTTTATACAATTTTTGTTACTTCAAAGATTGGTTTTGATTAGAGTATTTGATAATGTTTATGTCAGGATTGTAATAGACATAATTCATTGTACTTTTTGGTTATAATTAATTGTTAAAACTAGAGTTTCTTAGTTATACTAAGTTTTGGTATCTATTCTAGGAATTTAATGAAGGTACTTGCTGGTCTTTTTCATTAGGGTAATGATAAGGTGTAGAGTTGGGCAAGAGGACTAATTTTATTCCTATATTCTGAATTTTTTTTATGGTGGATTATGAGGTTTTTGAAATAGGTTCTGATTGGACTATGTAACAAAATAAATATAACAACTCTGCATACTTCCTTAAACTATCTTATAATATTTCTTCTAGAACTGTAGACATTCAGTGTCTCTTAGATCTTACTAATTACATAAATCACTACAATTTTAATTTAAAAAAATGTGCAAACAACTATAGACAAATCTATAAAAACTCCCGATTTTTTGTCGCTAGAGCAAATAATTTCCGATATTCTGCGTGCTGAGATTTATAAACATGAAATTTATTAAATCCACGCAGACCTTACATATTTGACGTGCGTATTTTCGAGGAACTCTGTATATCGAAAGGAGCGTTGGGGCTCGAGATTTGAATAAAAGGCGTAGGCTTTGACCCCGGCATCAGCCATAATCAGGCGACATTGTGCAGATTACGGGGCGGAGTGCTCGGGATCTATAGGAATGCATAAGTAATGCAGATGGAGACGAGAAAGCAAAAGAAAGGAAGATCTTTCTCGCTGTAGCCCTCGGGACATGAAACCCTTCATACATCTTCTTCGCCAAAAAAAAGAAAGAAAGAAAACCCGATTAGAAACTCAGAGAGATTTTATCGTGGATAAATTTGTGGACAGTGCGACTAAATATTGTGAATAAACCTTAGTATTGTTGTTTAATGGAATTTTATTTCTATTTAGATTAATATTTAACTACTTGTTTAGAAGATGCGCAGAGCTTTCTAGCCAATTATAAAACTCTTGAGTTGTTATTATTTTCGCAAAATTTTGTATTGTTAATAATTTGATTTTAAGGTTAATGATTACTAATGATTTATACTAGTACTCGATATGTTTCTGGTGTAGGAGCAGAGATGCGTAGGTTTATTCTCGATTACAGAAGAATATTTTCCTTTCTCTATTTACATTTTATTTAAGCCTTTGTATTTAATTATGGATCGGCAGATCTTTATTGTACAATTATCTGTAGCTTTACCACAAAGCTTTCGAAAGAAATTCCTTCTTTCCCGTTTCGTTTTATCTAAGTCCCATATTTAATTTCTGCTCGTAAAGCCTTTGTCGGCGCATGGCTTTATCAAAGGACTTTTGGATTATCTTTTCTTTTCTCTAATAACGTTTTATCACATCTGTTTATTTTGTCTTATTATTTTAATTGAATTATTGATTGGCAAGCTTTTAGTTAAAAAAAAAAAAAAAAAAAAAAAAACACGTACTTACATTTACTCTCTCTATCAAAGTTCACAAATCATTAATCTTGTTCACTAATTTTGTTATCTAAGTTCTATATTTGTATTATGATTAATCTTTTGTACTAATCTCTGTCATAGACACGTACATTTTACGATCATTTTACAGCTTTTCTCAAAATTCGTTTTGTCTAATCATAAAATTTATATTTCATTACTCGATACTCGGCACTCGACAAGCTTTCGATGCTTCTGCTTTGCTATAAGCTATGGAATAATTTTTCTTTTTCTGTAATTTTGTTATCTGGGCTTTATGTCTGATTAATCCTTCGTGGAGAAGCATAAGCAGGTTCTCAGCTCGGCAAAGCGCGATTCCTCGAAATTTACGAAGCGTGACCAGGGGATTTGCAGGAGGGAAGGAGAAAAGGGTTTAACTCGGGCCGGAAGTAGCCATCCAACAGGATACGAGTGCGTCCTTTCAGCATTGTGCCGACGCCGGAACTGTGGGAAAACTTCCACACTTGGTTATTCCAGTTGCATGAGATGCGAAAGCCGCAATAAGAGTTTTCTGCCATGCCTCGACATTCTCTCCTTTTCCATGCATACTCTATAAGTTGTGCAATAAGTTTTATTTTTTTTTTCATCAATGCTTGGTGATAATTATTTTTTTATTTTCTATTAATGACTTGCAAGAATTATTCTAATGAGTAATTGATCGTGTATTCTTAAATTTATAAT
>JBCFXI010002381.1:0-23771 GCA_038496175.1 Ampulex compressa | reverse complement strand
TATATATATGAATAATTATTAATCTATATAACGTATAGACCTTTATAACAATATAAGTGTTACCTTTGTAACGAATATCCGCGCGCACACTTCCCGGTGCTCAGGACCCGGCTACTGATACTGCGGTAATACCCGCGGCCGCCGCAGTGTGGCCCGGCCGTGACCAACAATCTCGTGATTCATTAATACCCGCGGCGAGATAAATTGAACTGCGGTGAAACACTCCGACACGTGCGTTACGAGCAGAGTTCATCAGTGAAATATATAGGCAGTAGCGACAAGCTCCCCACCGAGGCATCGATTGTAACCCCATCCCGTTACCTCCAAACGGTCCCGTAGGACGACGCATTCGCTGCCTGCGGAGATATATCGTTTCCTCGACCGACTCGCCCCGAACAAGGAGTGCAGGTCTTCCTCGTCTCTCGGTCGGACCTGTCAGATCACGGTCCTTCTTAAGCAACGGGCTCTCTCTGACCGCGTCTCCAGTGGTGGATGCTCCAGAACGTGCGACTTTCCGTTGTCGAATGGCGGCAACTGCAATCGAGCCGAGTAGCGGCCACAGCGCCACCGACTGCTAGTGGCATCTCTTCGCGCCTAGCCTATAAGCTTGCGCCTAGCTGGTAAGTTCGTGCCTAAACCGTAAGACCGTATATTCTATAAGATCGCGCATAGCGTGTAAGAACCCGGCCAGAACCCGACTGGATTGGCAACGTTTTTCTCGCCTCCCGACGACATCTCTTCTACGGAGAAACCATCACACCTGTATTTGTATATATTTGTTATTATTATTATTATTATTATGTGGAAGGCATCGACTGCGATGGTCATTAGCCTGATATTTGTTATTATATTCCGTTGTATTGAAAACTTTTACTAAAAACATCTAGATAAGATTTAGGTCACTCTACAATTAAATTAAAAGTATTTTGGTCGAACATGTAAATAATGTTATGCGCATATTGAACGATATTGCCTGAAGGGTGTCCATACATTGACATAATTTCAGTAGGACTTTTAGGTAAAAATTTTAACCACTCTGTTATCATTTGCGATTCTAAATACTTTACTCCATTTCCAATTCCCAGAATCTATCTTTAGCAATATGAATTTTTTTTGCAGAATCATGTGATCTCGGTACTAACGCATCTACCGAAGTGCTATTACCAACTTTAAATTGACATTGCTCAAAACCTTAAATAAAATGATAAACTAAATTTGTGAAAGATACACTGTTGGCATTGAGTTAATTGTTTACATGGATAAACGTTTTACCAGAATATTTTTCCCATAACGAAGATGCAGCGTTTGCAGTATGTTATTGTTCTTTTATGGCAGCATGAAAGTACCATGTTACATTTTTTCTATTCACTTATAATCATGAAGTTTGTAGTCTCACACAAAATCACTTACACCACAACGTTTCCTTTTTACTAATTTTTTAGATTCTCCATTCAATTTACCATCAGCATTTATACTGCAGTATTCCTGAAAAATACGTAATGCCTCTGTTATTTGATTCTCACTAACAGGCAAAATATTAGAATCATTGACTTTCAAATAATCATATTTTTCTAAAAAATTAATATCGTTTCGTTTCCTTCGACGAAATTTATTAATACCACGTTTTTTAATTGAGCTATATGCTATTGTAAAATTTATAGGTTGCACATCATTCTTCCACACATATTGAGATAGGGAAAACTAGTATTTTATACATATTGAATTCTATAAAATATGGGACGTAACTGTTGGGGAATAGAAAATTGGAGTCAATTTATGATATTGCATATTAATTTACATAATATATGGAGAATTAGGGTTGAAGACAACACGTTTCTGAAACATAAAAATAATTAATATGTTTACTAATGTGTTATTAACGTATTGTACATTATGTATATTTTTTCTTTATTCACTTCTTCCCGATTAATTACTCTCTTATGTTTATTTTTATGTAATTTGACAATACATTTAAATACACGGATATACACAATACATAATATAATATTTCACATAATATATATGTAGAGGTACTTACTTTTCTGGCTTCTTCTATATTATTTCCAAACAACACGTTTTATTATTAGTTTTCGCATAGACATCATCGTCATCGTCATTATTATAGTTCTCTACTTCCATGGCACAATCATCATCGTGCTCGTCATCATCAGCATCATTACCATCAACGTCATCAACGCAGTTGTCAGTAACATTATTGTTATCCTTTTGAGAAATCCAACCTCGTTAAAAAAATCAGGGTTCATCTAATCCGGATGTCAGTACCCTGTAAGGCTCCGCCCACCTTTTTTTTTACGTCGTAACGGGCAATCCTGGGGGGGGGGCCGTTACGACAAGGTGCCAACCTACCTCCAGGATGTGATCGGAGACTACTTGCTGGACAGGCGGGTACAATACCCGAATAGGTCGTACACGCTTATCGTGCGGAATACTCGTCTGGTGCCCCGCAGAGGTCTGCCCTTGAGCCGATCTTGTGGGACATCGGATACGGTGCGGTATTGCTAGCCGGTTGCAGCAGACGTGTTATCCGGATGACACGCTAGTGCTGGTCACGGTAGTGGATCAGAGACGGACGCTTTACCTCGCCGAATCCGCGGTGGCCTATCTCGTCTGCAGGATAGAGAAGCTGGGGCTCTGCACAACTCCCTGCGTTGTGATTGTACTACTCCCGTCACCGTGAGGGGCCGCCCGCGTGCTGCCTCTACGTGGATCAGATCTGTGTAGAGATGGGCTCTGGGATGAAATCCCTGGGACACACTTTAGACGGCTAATGGTGCTTCGCGAGTTACTTCGATTGCTTGGACCCTCGAGCGGAAGGGATGGTTGGGTGGCTTGGCCGCCTTCTTTCAAACTTCGAAGCGGCCGAGGAGGATGTTCACCACATGTATGCGGCGGTCGTGCGCTCCTTGGCTCTTTACAGGGTCCCGATCTGGTGGCGTAACCGGATGGCTAAGCGGAATAGCTGGAATCGGCTACGCCGAATAGAAAGGTGGATGGCCATCAGGTTCTGGTGGACAACTGCCCGTAGAACTCCTGGCGGAGAAAGCGAGGGAGAAATTCTCATTTCTCGTCCTTGCGTTGGGCCGTGAATGCTTCGCCGGAACCGGCGACCGACGTAACAATCGCGAGGCACTAAGCCTGGCAGCACGCTATCGCGGAATAGCAATATCGCTTCTCCGAACCCATCAATGCAGAACGGCGTGCTGTCGCAGCTGTCCAGCTCAGTCTTGAAAAATGGCTGGGCAGGACTTGGGGACGGTTATCCTAATAGCTGGCGTAGGTATTCACCGGGCATGAGGGAGAGCTCATCCGTGCGATGAGCCTTCCATTGCATCAGCGACACCACTGGGGGTTGCAGGCGGTTCGAGTGGGAGCTCGTGCCGCCATTACATGCAACTCCCCGAAGGGGGTGGAGGCATTCTGTGCTGGCCGCGCAACGCCGTCAAATCAGAGATGTTCTCTTGCTTTGAGAGGTCCGGACCCCCCTCCCCCCCCCAAGTAAATACGCTTCCTTAAAGAATGCAACGCAAGGGAGGCACCGGGATGTGTTGCTTGCAATTCCACACCCTCCCCCCTCCTCCCTAACTGCGCTTAGAATGGCCGCTGTGGGGGTTTTAGCCGGTACTAATCCAGCACTTCCTCGGCACCTCTCCTAGACATCCGGAGAGTCCAAGAAAAACACCCACGTAACAAAAAGGCCACCTTAGATGTGAGCAATTTATTTAACTCTGTCAGGTAAGACTTGGCACTGGAGGCGCTCGAACACCATTTTAAAGTCTCGGGGTACTTCCTCCAAATTCAGATGTGAGGGCAGCCGATAAGGCGGTAATAGTGGTAGCCTTGCTCTGTAAGATCATGGCCGACATAAAAGGTCCATGGCCGTTCATGCGACGGCTACTGATGCGTGCTGCCGAGGCAGTAATGATATACGGAGCACAAGTCTGGGCTGATGCGCTGAAATACGACGAATATCGCAAACATATGGCAGCAGGAGATGTGCTCTCAGAATCGGTTGCTCCTACCACGTGATTTCTAAACTCGCGGTGCTAGTGGTCGCGGGTGTAATCCCGATCCATTTATTGGTCATTTACTGGAAGGACAGTTTATCCACCAGCAGAAGCCCGTTTTGGGTAGGAAGGAATCAGCAAAGCTCCTTCAGATCAAAGGTCAAAGAGTATCGAAACTTGGCAGAGCAGATGGAAACGGGAAACTAGGAGCAGACGGACTGCGCAACTTATTCAGTCAACTCGATGACTAACTGAACCGGAAGGCGGAAAAGGTTGATTTTTCTTCTCTCTACAGAAAATGGGAAGGATAGTGGACAGCAGCTGTCCTCATGGCGATTCGAATGCCGATGACGCCCACATTACATTTTTTAAATGTGATCGGTGGAGCGTCAAATGACTCGTCTTGGGGCAGGACCTTGAGGTTATCTCACCAGACAACATCATCGAGAAAATGCCCCGAGGCCAGCAGGCATGGTCTATGGTGGACTCGTATGTTGATGCTATCCTACGAAAGAAGAGAAGCAACATAGACCGTTTATGGAGTGTCCTTTACATTGTTCTATGTTCCTGCTCCCAAGAGCCAGTAGAAGAAGTTTCTTTAGGGGGCTTGAAAAATATGGCGCCATCCCGAAGTAATGCGCAAAGGCGATGCCGAGATGGATCAAACACGCCACTATGATGGATATGAGTTTAGTCGGAAGGGCTCAATGATGTGAGTCAGCCTGACACACCGGGGGAACAGGGGCAGTAGAGGACCCATGACGGGGCGTAGAAAGTATCCTCAGACTATTACAAAAATATCATTATTATCCTTGTTACTATTATTCACTTTGATAAATTCTGTTGCAATTATAACATTTTTTGAGTTTGTCAATTATCTATTTTCAATGTCTTTTTTGCAATGAAAATTCTAATTTATTATACACGCTATCGTAGTAAGTGATATGTAATCTATTTTTAACCTCATCTTGAATATCGTTGTATAAAGTTTTTTCTTCGAGTTCACTTGTTTAAAATTAGTATGATCTTTTTACCATATTTTGTAGTTTTTATCTCAATCACTAAATATTTTTTTTATCAATGGTTAATTCATTCAAACGCTTTATAGGCAAACAATTTTTCATCATAGATACTTCGTTTAAATTTTTTAAACTTTGCAACATTTTGATGAATGGCAATACAAATTCGCGTCTCAATGAAGATAAAGTAATGAGATGCGCGCTCTTCAAACAACCGGTAGTATATCTATTATTAAGATTGAGACAGTGTTAAGCATGTCCGTCTTTTTCTATTCCAACCAATATCCCACTTTTACTATATAAGATGAAGTCTTTGTTGTCCCACTATACGCAGTGGTTTACCCCTACCATTTATAACAAAATTCATATAAATATCACGGAATTGTTCTGATTATGCTTATGCGTAACAAAAGTTTTAAAAAACAGAGAGAGTTCTAAAAAAACGTGATATGTAAAAGTTCAAAAAATGCGTGATTTGGAGGAAAAAAGAAAGGTAACTGTATTTTACTCAAGACATTTACTATTCAATATATATGTACAATCATCTTCCAGGCTGGAACAATTACTCATATCAGGTGTATAAGCTTAAATCCGGTGCTTTTTTAGTCAGTTTTTGTCAGTGTTTTGTCAGTTTAGTCAATTTCAAATGTTTTTTTTTCATAGAAAGCAAAAAACACATTTATTCAAATTACTTTCCCTCGTTGGCTACACTTTTTCCCCATTTCCCGGGCAATTTGTGGATACCACGCCAAAAAAATCCTCATTTTTCGAGGCAAACCGCTCATAAAGCCATTTTCGCACATCTTTGTAACAATCGAAGTGTTGCTCAACGAGCGCATGGCCCATCAGCGAAAACAGGTGGTAGTCCGAAGAAGCCAGGTGTACTGAATAAGCGGCACGTGGTAGCACCTCCCAATTGAGTGTCTCCAAGAAGTCTTTGTCGATATTCCGGTTTTTTTTTTCACGCAGTGCACGGTCAAATTTGTTCAGTTGCTGGAGTAGCAGTGACCATTTACAGTTTCACCAGGTTTTAATAACTTATAGTAGATTATACCCTGCTGATCCCACTATACGGACAGCATCGCCTTCCGTCCGAAGTGATTTTCTGTTGGGAAAGATGTTAATGATTAGTCGGCATCAACCCATTATTTGTCGCGTTTGGGATTCTTGAAATAAGTTCACTTTTCATCGTCGGTTAGAATTCTATGCAGGAATGATTTTCCTTTTTGTCTAGCGGGCAAGATTTCGCATGTGTCGCACCATTTGGTTCTTGTTCAATTCATGTGGCACCCATTTCCGACCTGTTGAATCTTTTCTATGACACGCAGACGCATGGAAAAGGCTGGTTAAGTAACATCCAATTGCTCGACAAGCATTTTTTGCGATTGGTGGTCCTCGACTTTCGCGGGCCGATTTTCATGCTTTTATCACTTAGGTCAAAATTGCTATCTTTGAACCGGCAAAACCAATCTCTGTACATTGTTTTTGATAAAGCACTGCCGCCGTAGGTCTGCACGAGCATTCGATGCGATTTGGCAGCCATTTCTTCAAATTGAAGCAAAAAAACAGAGCTTCTCGCATATGCTCTTTTCTTGGCAAAAAAACTAGGCATGATTATCACAGAGAAAATGTATGTTGTGGTATGAAATTTCTAACGATGCGCACTGATTAATATTGCCCGCTGTCCAACTTATAAAACAAAACCAGTATGGCGTGTCATGGTAGCATATATGCTTACTAATACCGTCTATGAGCAAACAAGGGAATTAAGCTTGTACGCTAGGTATTTCAGATTTAGAAGGCTTTGACGTAAATAACAATTACTTATGCAAACAATTTGCACTGATTAATCTCAACAACGGTGCGAGACACAGTATTAATATTTTGTTAAGGATACAGTGTCAATAATTAACGGCAAAAGATAAAAGAACAACACGGTATTTGTTCAACAACGTACACAGAATTTTATTTCGTGATTACGGATTTGAGAAATACGAGCAGCACCGATTGGATGGGATATTAGTTCATTTTCTAGAAGCAGCAAAAAGCGATTGTTTAAGTGTAGGATAAAAAGGGGTAATTATGAATTAAAATTACTGTGCAAAGTAAACATTAATTGCGTCAATTTACACATTTTTGATTACCCTGAAATTAATGATTCGATTTTAAATTTCACGTATAACAAATCATATTTCAATTCATTGCAATCTGCATTGAAGAACACACACCTTGAAAGGAAACAAAATTTACTGTCCTGTGGTTAAAGCGCAAATTTTTAGAAATTGGTACCTAAGAAATTGGTAGAAATAACTTTTCTAAATTAAATCACGACACGACTATACATATTCATTGAAGAGGTTTAATTATTAATTTCGGAAAATGAAAAGATGAGAATTGAAAGGTTTTTTTTTTTAAATATGAATTAACTATTTAGCTACAGAGATCAAAGTGTAGTGATGAATATCAAATTTTATAACCATATACATATGGACAATAAATGGGGACCACCTACATAGAAACTTTGAAGGCAATAACCCCCATGTTTATCGACGAAGTTTTAATGGGTGCTATCATAGCGTGGCACCAAATAAAGCAATGCAGGACATATAATGGATCTGTGATTCATGTCTTAAATTAATTTTATCTAGTTTTCTTGTGAACGTATGCAAAACTTGTATCGAGGTAGCGTTATTTTGAATTACACCAGAAGAAATTAATCAGAAGTAATTTATTTAACTAGATAAAATATTGTTGCGCCAAGGGGTGCTCGTTGATGACTCCATAACGCAACAGGAAACAAGAATCACAATTCGATAGCAATCAACGACTATTTATTTATAAACAATCGGATATCTCGCTCAATGTAAAGATCGTGTCCGGCAATGGCGAAGTCGGCGCTCTCTCTCTCTCTCTCTCTCTCTCTCTCTCGAGTCTTCTCCGCAGTTGCTCCGCTGGCATAACGCGGCATCCTCAGCCGGAGTTACATTATCCTCTTCTTCAAACATGACGGTCGTTCCAACCGCGGCGACTTTCGTTATCTGCGACCAATCCCAGATCATTCAGCGGTAGCCAGCTTCAGGCTTTGGCTGCTAATCCTGGTTCGTCCTGCTGTCATCTCTCACCGGTCTCGTTTTGCTTGGACCGAGTACTTCTATCTAAAAAGGGGTAAAGTATATGGAATTGACTTTTTACCCAGGTGGCCTTTAGAGATAGCTGTCTCGACATATGTCCTTCGTGTCAGAGGAAAATCACCCAAAAACAAGGAGCTGTAACGGTTCAATGGGAGCGACCACCCTCTGAGAAAGAGAATGCCATTTCCTTAGACTCCTCTCACACACCGGAAAGCAACACACCTCAAGGCAGAAGAAGCTCTTACCCTCGGTTTCTACGGCACGGCGTCCTCTTCTTAGACGAAGACATCTTCGTCCTCCATTCTTTGGTGCTCTTTGTCCGTAGCGTGCGAAACGGTTGATGTGGACAACTTTTGGCTTTTACAATGGTAAACGAATTATGCACTAAATCAATTAGTCTAGTCGGTCTCGTACCACGTACGGTCATTTCCAATCTGGCTGCAACTTTGGGCATCTTCCTTTCTTCCTCCTTGAGTTGTACTCCTGCACCTTCACCTCCTTGTACTGCTCTCATGGAGAAAATTGTACAAGTTTTGCGAAAGAATCGTACCAGGACTTCATCCTGTCAGGTAGTGATCCGCATACGCTTATGCACGAAACCGTGAAATTTTTTCTATCCGTTCTCTAGTTTCAGCGACCAACTCATTTTCTTCCTTTTGTTTTAAGAGCTCAACTCCTCATATCAAATTGAATGGAAGGCATAGTTACCTACCCATGAGAACCATTGCTGGGCCGTTTTGTGTCAACTCATGGTGAGATGATCGGTACATCAGCAAGAACATTGGAATCCACTCGATTCAGTCTTTTTGGTGTACTGAAACAAACTGAGACAAATATTGCAGTAGAGTTTGGATTATCCGCTCGACGAGTTCATCTGGCTGTGGGTTACAAAGGAGCTGTTCTCGTTTTCTTGATACCCAATATCTTCAGCAACACCTTGAAAACGTTCGACTCGAAACTCCGAACCTGATCGGAATATAACTCTGGCACTACTCCACGCCTGCTGAACAGTAGCTTTAGCAGAATCCTCGCAATGGTCGTCGCCTGCTGGTTGGGTAATGGAAAAATCTCGGGCTATTTCTAGAAATACTCCATTACCGCAAGTGCATATCAGCTCCCCTCCGAAGATGTCGGCAAGGGACTCACAATGTCGAACGCAAACGTCTCAAAAGGTAGCCCGACGTTTTAAATCTTCAGGGTCCCTCTTCCTTTCTCCTTGGGGCCTTTTCTGCACATGACACCAGCGACACCATTCTTCTACGTCTCTGCGGCGCTTCAGCCAGAAGAACTGTTGGCGCACCTTCGCTAGCGTCTTCCGCATTCAAAAGTGTCCTCCGGTGAGGGCATCATAGCGTCCACTCAACGCCTCCTCCATCTTACTTTTCGGGGCCACGAGCAATCATGTTGTGTCTCTGCCGTTTGCGAATTCCCATTTATGAAACAAGACGCCTTGCCGCACCTGCAAGAAGTCTCAAGATTTCCAGAAAAATTTAGCTCCGGAAGGCAGCGCAGAAATCTCCTGCCAATTAGGCTTCCTTGCTTCTATCCTGCATTGGCGGATGAAGCTGATTTCTTCGTCGCCCTCTTGGGCTCTCTTCCACTCCTCTTCATCGTGCACGTGACAAGTGACTCGTAATACTCCGTATTCTGCTAGTCGCTCCTTCTCCGCTATTCGTGTGCAACGTGCACACGATAATTTATCACAAGGTCTTCTCGAGAGTTTATCTGCCTTTCCGTGGCTTTTTCTCACACAGCGCTAGATCTCAAATTCAAACTGTTGTAAGCGCTCAATCCAGTACGCGATCTGTCCCTATGGATTCTTGAAGCACATCAGCCATCTCAGGGCGGCCTGAATCATCCTTAACAAGTATTTGTGTACATAGAAATGATGATGAAAATGCTCTGTGAAATTGACGAGCGCCTACACCTTCCTCCTTTTGAAACAATAATTCCTCTCTGCCTTTCCTAAGGTCTTAGAGAAATGGGCGACGACTTGTCCTTTGTGCGTCTGGAATAACACAGCTTTTATTGCAGCATTCGAAGCATCCGTATCCAATGTGAAATCCTCTTCTGCCGACGAGAAGGCTAATACAGGTACTTCAGACAAAAGTTCCTTCAGCCGTCCAAAGCTCGCCTCGCATTCCTCGATCCACGGGAATGCTGTTTTGGCTTACGTCAACCGATGTAAGGGTTTTGCGATCATCGAGAAGTCCTTTACGAATTTTTGATAGGAAGTGCGAAACCCCAGAAAACTGCGGAATTCTGACTCATTTCCAGGAACAGGCCACTGTTAGACAGCTGCAATCTTCATAGGATCAATTTTCACTCCGGCTCCGGATATTAGGTTGCGCAGGTACCTCATTTTTTGACAGAAAAAGTTGCATTTCTTTGGGCTCTGTAGAAGCTTGGCCTCGCGCAAGCTGGAAAATACGTGACGAATATTTTCTATTTCTTTCTCAAAACTTCTGTGGAAAATAATTATATCGTCCAGATAAACATGGTAGACCTTCCAGTTGATATCTTCCAAAACGGTTTCCATTAGGAGCTTGAAATAGCTGGAGCGTTGCAAAGCCCAAATGGCATAACTTTCAATTGCCGTGGGCCCGCACCAACAGAGAACGCTGTCTTCTCCTTGTCTTCCTCAGCTATTGAGATTTGCCAATACCGACTTTGCAAATCAAGCATGGATAACCAGGGCGAGCTGGTCAAAGCTTCCAAAGTGTGCTCGATCTTTGAGAGCGTGTAGGAGTCCTTCTTCATGACTCCGTTGAGGCGGCGATAATCCACGCAAAATCTTGTGCTCCCGTCCTTCTCCTTCACCAGAACGATCGGCGAGGACCAAAGGCTTTTCAATCTTTCGATTACTCCTTGCCTTTTTATTTTGGCTAATAATTCACAGTGCAAGGGGCCTGTTTAATCTGGACGCATTCTCCGGTGTCAATATTGTGTTGCGCTAAAGTGCATCTCTCGATCTCGTCTGGATTCTTCGTGAATAAATCCTCAAATTTGCGCATTAATCCGGCGAGTTTCTTTCTTTGCTTCTCGGACAAGATGGTCCGACTCCGTCTGAAAAGCTTGCGCAGATGTTTTGGTACCGGAATCTCTTTCCCGAGAAAGCCGATATCCTCCTTCTCTGCAATTCGTAAAGCCTTTAGGAGGAAATCTAGTCTGCACCGGCAATCTAGAAAGGCAGACATCAGGAGTCTTCTGTCATTTTTACGAGTGGAAACTCCTCTTCTATCTCGACGTTGCCCAATGTGATTAAGATCCGTCTCCTATGGAGATATCTCCCGTAACGGAAAATATTTGGATAAACGTTCCTTCCGCCGTGCTACGCGTTCCCAAGGATGCCCACTTGTTTGCTCTTAGGAGGTTCATCACTAAGTGACAAGTGACTAAGTGACAATCCTCGCTCGACATCATTTGCGCGGGTGAGTGAGCAAGAAGTCGACGATTGCCCCTTTCCGCCGATTTCTTCGAGTTTCTCTGGTTTCTTCTTTCCGGTTTTGCTGCCTGTTACTTTTTTGGGCAGTTCCTCTGCAGATGTCCTGGTTTTCCGCAAGCGGAACAGTCTCCAGGAGTCCCTTCCGGTCTCGGCGGAAGTGCGGCCTGGAAAGTCCTCTTCCTTCTGTCACTCGTTCCCTGGAAAGCGTAGCCTGAACGAGTATCTGGTTTTTTTATTTGCAGAACGCTTCAGCAGAACACCAATAGCCTCTATTTCTAAAGCCCGTAAAACTACTATCCTAAGGTCGCAATATTGGAATATGAAAATACATTAGAGTATGGAAAAGGAGTGCAGAAGGGAAAAGAGGTGAGCTGGTGAGAAGCTATTGGGATGAGATGAGGGGTAAGTCAAAGAGGGGAAGAGCGTGGTCAGGGCGGGAACAAGAGATGAGAATGAGGTTGGAACAGCTGGGGTTTAGGTTGAGATAGTGGAAAAAAAAGAGATGGAGAGATAGAAAAAGGTTGCGAAAGGATCGTGGAGGAATAAAAGAGAAAAAACAAGAAGGAGAGGTGGGACAGGATAAGGGGTTCAAGATATAACACAAAGTACGAGGAGGTCAAGGGGGAAGGGGTGGGGGGAGAAACAGGTCGAAAAGAGTGGCGAGATTTAGGCTTGCAAATAAGATTAGGGAGAGGGGTAAGAGAAGAGGAAAGAATGGGATATAGAAGAAGGGGAAAAGACATGGGAACACATATGGGAGTTGGGATGTGAACATGGCAAGGGGGACAGGGGAATAGGGATCAGGAATTGAGCAGGATATTAAGAGACGAAGGTGAAGGGGAGGAATAGATGAAGGAATAGGAGAAGATCAAAGAAGGGAGCAGGTCGGGGGCAGGAGTGGAGCAGACTTGAGTGGGTAGATGAAAACAAAAAAAAGCGAAAGAAAACGGAAGCCCGGGTAGGCGAAAGGAGAGAGTTAAGGTGAATGTAAAGCGGGAAGGAAGAGGGAAGGAATGGCTGCCATAAGAGTATGGGAGCTGGTCAACCGAAGAGAGGCATTAGTAATAAGAATAGGATAAGTAGGTTAAGTATCAAAATAAAAGAGGAGTAGGAGGACGAGACAGTATGTAGAAATAAGACATGTAAAAAAAAAAGGAAAAACTATAACCCCGAAGGGGAAAGTTCAATAAAGCATCTAATCTAATCTAATCTACTACGGGTTCTTCCGCTTCCAATATTGAATCGATATATGAATCGAAAAACCCAAATAATTTGTACACTAGTGTACACTTGTTTACAAAAAGAGAGTAGGACAAGACTCCGAGAAGCGAAGACACGTTCTTTGCACCCTACTATTTCTGTACAATTTATAGTGTTATTGAATAGTAGTTTTGAATATGAAACGTGGTGGTTCCTGCGGCCGTACCGCACCATTGGTGTCAGAAGTGGGATAGAGCCTACTTCTGCGGCTAGGGAAGAATTAGGAGAAGGCGCTCAGGAACGCCCGTTGTTGTAGACCCTATTCGCCGGGCTACAGACATCCCTGGCAGCGCAGCTGACGGAGAACCAGCGACTCCTAGACGCGCAATGGGAGCGAGGACGAGCGCTGGAGTCAGAGAGGAGGCAGACCAAGGAAGCTGTCTCAGAGGCCTGTCGAACTGCGGGGGACACCAGGCTGGATGCGGTAGAGCAGAGTCTCCAGGTGATAACCAACCGGTTACGCGTAGATGAAGGATTTAAGGAAATACGCGGAACGGTGCACGGGGACGACGCTGCGGGTACATCCGACGTCCCGAGCGTCCGCGGTCCAACATACCGGTATCGGGTATTAATATAGCTCGCTCGCGGAATGAGATGGATTCCACCGCCTCGGATAGGCTTGGGTGCGTTCTGAAACCTTTTTAATGACTATTTAATGGTGAAATTTCGTGGGAGGCCTATAGAGTCCAGTTCGAAATTATTTGCGACCTTAACCATTGGGAAGGAGCGAGGCGTGTAGCCGCGCTCGTGGCCTCTTTGGACAGCTCCGCGAAAAGCGTTTTTGTTATGCTTTCCGCGGAAGAAAAAACGGAATACGGAAGACTGGCGTCGGCTGTAGAGTTTTGCTACGGGTTTAAAAATTTTGCAAATTTGAATTACATCCGTTTTCAGAATCACAAACAACAATCGGGTGAAACAATCCTCGAATTAGCCGCGGAAATAGAAAAACTTGCTCAGGCTGCGTCCAATGACTGCCCTGTAGAAACGCGGGAGAAACTTGCTACGTCACAATATATTTTCGCTCTGAGAAACGAGCAGATAAGGCGCGTCTTACATTTGGGCGGCTTTTGGACTCTTAAGACGGCCGTAATAAGAGCCTTAGAAATGGAGGCCGTGGAATTCTTCTTCTCTTTTGGGAAATTTAGGGAAGAGTGCGACACGCGTCTGTTAATGTGTTAGAATTGTCATAAGAAAGGGCAGTTGAAACGAGATTGTCCAAAAAGGGCAAAGAGTACGGCGTAAAGAATACAGCAAGACCAGAAGGGAAACGAGGGAAAGCCGACATAGAGGGGGGAACGTTGGCTTTTTGCTCGTTTGTCCCCGCCGCACGAAGGATTCTGGGGAAGTACTGCCTTAGCGTCGAGGGATTTTTAGCGGGATACCCTCGGAGAATATTGATAGATACGAGTTCGACGGTGAACCTTATTAACGGGGATAAGCAAAAATTTAGGCGCGGTGGATGCAGTTGAGACCAGACTCTTTACGATTTCGGGAGAGAAACTCCCGTTTCTTCGAAAATGACGTCTTACAGTAGAACTAGGAAATCTTCGGTCGGAGGAAGTCTTTCTGGTGGTACCTATTGCGGAGGAGTGCATTTTGGTACCGATTTTCTCTGAAGACATTTCTGCGGTTTGGACTTTATCGCAGGGAAACTACGGATAAAGAACCAGAAAGAACTTAACTTCGTAGGGGCCAACGAGTTGACAAATGCTGTGACCCTCGTGGAGGAAAACGAGAAGCCCTTACCGAAGCATCTTCAGGACCTTTTTCAAAGGAGAAGTCAAACTTTTTCCGTTGGTCAACAACAGGAATTTCGCAATTTATTATTAGAGTTTCAGCATCTTTTTGCTAAAAATCCCGAATAGGTGGGAAAATGCGATGTGCTGAAACATCGCATCAATACTGCAGATTGCCCACGAATCAAACAGCCGTTTCGACAAATACCTTTACATCGACGAGAGGAAGTAACAGAACTCATCGAGAAGATGAAGAAACAAGGGGTCATAGAGGCATCGAGAAGCCCGTGGTCGTCCTCCATCGTACTAGTCAAGAAAAAGGATGGTAGCACGCGATTCTGCGTAGACTATCGACGACTGAATGAAGTGACGAAAAAGGATTCGTACCCCTTACCTAGGATCGAGGATAGTTTAGACGCTTTAGCCGGAGCATCTTGGTTCTCCACGTTAGATCTGCAGAGCGGATATTGGCAGGTAACTCTTGCCAAAAAAGATAAAGAAAAAACTACCTTTTCAGTCGGGAGCGGATTCTGGCAGTTTAAAGTCATGCCATTCAGTCTTTGCAACGCTCCTGCCACGTTCGAACGCCCGATGGAGTCGGTACTTTTGGGGATCAATTGGAAAATCTATCTGGTGTAGTTGGATGACATCATTATTTACATCAAGAGTTTCGAGGAGGAGATACAGAATTTGCGAGAAGTGTTTTCCTGTCTGCACCAAGCGAATTTACTGCTCAGCCCAAAGAAATGCAATTTTTTCAGTCGGGAAACACGGTATGTAGGACACATAGTCCCCGAAGCCGAAATAAAGACTGACCCGGAAAAGGTGGCTGCCGAAAGAGATTGGCCAACGCCAGAAACGAGGAAAGAAGTAAAGAGTTTTCTTGGATTGAGTACGTATTACAGGAAATTTGTGAAGGATTTTTACTTACTGACCAAGCCACTTTATCGGTTAACGGAGGACAAGGTCGCCTTTCTTCGTACGACAGATTGTCAACGAGCTTTTGACAAACTAAAAAGGCATCTTATCGAGGCACCCATATTAAGTTACCCCGTCCCGGATGCAGATTTTATAATAGATACAGACGCCTCGAACGTAGCCATTGGAGCCATGCTGTCGTAGGTCCAGGACGGATAAGAGAGGGTCGTAGCGTACTTCTCCAAAACATTGGGCAAAGCCGAGCGCAATTACTGCGTAACAAGGAAAGAACTTTTGCTATAGAGAAATCGGTGGAGCATTTTCATCACTACTTATACGGGAAATTCAATATTCGGACTGACCATGCCGCTTTGAGCTGGCTGCTTTCTTTCAAAAACCCGGAAGAACAAATCGCTCGCTGGATAGAGCGTCTACAGGGATACGAATTTGAAATAAATCATCGAGTAGGCCGGCATCAAGGTAATGCGGACGGACTGTTAAGAATACCTTGTGAAGAAAGTAGCTTCAAACGCTGCCGCCGTTTAGAGGAGAAGGAGAGAAGCTGCGAACAACCGGTAGCCCGCATTTTGTGTGAAACAGCAGACCCTCGCGACTGGAAGCGGGCTCAACAGGAGGATGAAGATATTCGCATACTCTACTTGAAGAAAACCGGCGGGATTTGACCTGATTGGTCGGAAGTATTCGCGTCTTCCGCCATTACAAAGTACTTGTGGAAATTATGGGACTTGTTTGAAATAAAAGACGGGCTGCTTTACCTTCGCTGGGAGTCCCCGGATGGGCAGGAGGTAAGCTGGTTATTGATTGTCCCAAAGATTAAGGTGGAGGAGGTGTTGGCAAGCTCCCACGATGCGCGTTCTGGAGGACATTTTGGAATTCGAAAGACACCTGCCAAAGTACGTCAAAGATTCTTTTGGAATGGTCACCGAACGGACGTAGAGGACTGGTGTCGTCGCTGCGCGCAGTGTTCGGTGAGGAAGGGCCCTAAAAAGAGGGGAAAAGGGACCCTGTAGGTATACAACGTGGACGTGCCCTTTGAAAGGATGGCCCTGGCCGTTGTGGGTCCCTTGCCGAAGTCCCATGAGGGGAACCGTTATGCGATGGTGGTGGTGGATTACTTCTCTAAGTGTCCGGAGGTAATCCCGATACCGGACCAGAAAGCTGCAACAATAGCCAGAGCTTTGGTACGAGAAGACATGGCATTCCGTTGAAGCTGCATTCTGATTAGGGTAGGAGTTTTAAATCCTCTATCTTCAAGGAATTCGTAAGAATTCTGGGGATCAGGAAGACTAGGGCATCTCCATTATATCCTCAGCCTGATGGACCTGTGGAACAAATGATCTGGACGCTGTTAGAATATCTGACACAGTTTGTGGCCACCAACCAGAAAGACTGGGACGAATGGATTCCAATGTTCCTCCTGGCGTACCGGTAGTCATAACACGAGGTAACACGGCATACACCGGCCATGGTTATGATGGGACGAGATCTCCGTTTACCTTTGGACTTAATACGTGGGAAGGATCCGCAATCTTTACCAGAGACAGAGTACATCGAATGAACGAGAAGCACACTTAACCAAATACATAAGTTGATCCCGGAAAGGATGAAACTTTGCAGTGACCGGGCGAAGTCGTGGTACGACATCACTGCCCGTTTTTTGGTCTTTGAGCCTGGAGAGAAGGTATGGCTCTTCTACCTTCGATGTGTAAAGGGCAGGTGCCCTAAACTGCAAACATCATGGGAAGGGCCGTATATTATAGGAAAGCTCATAAATTATGTAATCTACCGAATAGCATGGTCGGCCGGAGCTAAACCGAAAGTGGTACACGTCAATCAGCTAGCGCGGTTCGAACAAACCCGAAACAAATATAGTTATTAGGTTTTGTTTTTACTGGAGTTTCGGTTGGCATCCTATTGTGTGAATGACTAACACTTTTGTGTGCCAATTTAACTATAGCGGCTTAAGTAACAGTGAGAAAGCGGGAGAAGCCCCTTCCGCTGTACCAGCGGGGAAGTCGAGCTCTATCAAGGTAAAACCTTGGATGGACGATGGGCGGCTCCGAAAAGGTAAGACTCCGAGCTATTTTCCGGCAGTGACCTTTGCCTCCAGACCCAAAACATTGTTTTGGGAGATGTCGGGTCGCCCCGAGTGAAGCCCGTCTCCGTAAATCAACAGGGAAAGAGTAGTACTCGCAAAAGTGGGTACGTGGGCCAAACTTCGCGGCGAATGGGCCAGCCGATGCGGAAATACGACGATAGATTGTGAGAAAATTTTGGACGTTGTTTCTGCCAGGTTGGTTCCCTTCCAAGATTAAGCGTTTTCTTTTAACATAGCAAGGGCAAGCGGCACACGGCGAAGGAACTAAGAACGTGCTTCACGTCAAGTCGCGTAGGGACTTAAACAAACGGGTCTACCATCGCACGGAGGGGAGGCGCCATCTTGGGGCTGTTCGATGGAGATTCGGCGTGCGGCGCCTGGCAAGTGCCAGACAGTAGACGGTCAGAGGACGACGTTTCCAGCGGGACATAGTCGTCGTTGAACCATAAGGAATTGTCGTAGAGCGCCACCGAAATTCGCAAAACACACAGACACATACACAAAATTAAAATATCGTCGTATTCTACAACAAGACAACCCAATAATAATTCCATTTCGGTCATAGAATTTACACGAATATACGCTATTACTGGAAATACAAAATCATGTTTGGTCGGACAAAGCTTCCATAAACATTGAGAAACCTCGTTATGTTGGAGTTGCATTCTAAACTAATAATAAAAATAATCTTTCGAAAAGTTGTATGAAATTGAATCATTGCGTTTTAAGTGAGAAAAAATTGGATTTAAATTCTGATTTAAATCCTTACGTTAAACTTAATGTAACTTTTAATGATAATCAATACACAATTTTATATGATATGTATACCAGATTTATAAAATGATATTATGAGGATACAGGACAAACTTCATCTTTATTACATATTAATGAATATGCGAAAGAGTATTCCATAATCGTCATTGATTGCTCGCGACAAAATAAATTTGTTAAAACCGGAACGGTGAATGTAAAAATTGAATTCGAATTTGCTAAGAATATTGCAGATAATACTACTGCATATTGTTTAATAATACATGATCGTATTATAGAATATAATCCACTTACAAATATTGTGCGTGACATACTTTAAGTGAAACAGTGTATTTTATCGATAGTGTAATATTTAAGAACTTTTTTTACTAATAATAAAGCTACGACTCAAATATTTAATTTATAATTAAATTAGCAAATAATAATTCATTAATAAGTAAATAGTAACAATAATAATATTTGTGCATGTAAATCATTCTTATAGGTAATGTAATATTTACGAATAAAGAAACATGTATATATGATTTGATAATAATATTTATTTTACGATATCCACTTCTTTTTCCACGATTAAACGATGTTACAAAAAAAAAACAGGTGGGAAAATATCAAGTAATTGAGGTATAAACACATAACAAATAAAAATATAATGGTTATTTTACAATTTAGACATAATAATACACGAGAATGGGAATATAATATTGTAACGCCGGCTGAAGGTGCCGCGTTACGAAAGCAGAGCGACGGTTGTCAACGAGCTTGTTGAAAACAGAAGAATCGAGAGAGACATCCCGCCGACTTCGAGTCTGCCGGACGCGATCTTATCTTTACGCGAACGATATTGTATTTAAATAAACATTTTTGTTCCTTTTATTCTTATTGTGTTGAGTTAGTGTTATGCAGTCCTCAGCGAGCACTCCCCGGCGCAACAATATGTATTGTAATGCCAATACGAGGATGCTGCGTTATACCCGCAGAGCGACAGTTGTCAACGGAGTGGTTGACAACAGAACACTCCAGAGAGAGCCGACTTTACATTGTGTGAGATATTCGATTGTGTATCAATAAATAGTCTCTGGTTGTTATCGAATTGTGGTTGTTGTTTCCTGTTGTCTTTCCTGTTTTCCTTTTATGGAGTCATCAGCAAGCACCCCTCCCCCCCGCGGCCCAGCATTGGTATCAGAAGTGGTATAAAGACCCGTTCTGCATCTGGGAGGTGCCAACGTTGGAGCAGCTATTTAAAGATCTCCAACAAGTTCTAACTGAACAATTGGAGGAGCAGCGGCGGCTTTTCAACTCGAAGACGAAGGAAAAGCACACAAGGACCGAAAAGAGGCGACAGGCAAAGCATGCCGCTTCTTCGACTCGGGCTACAGCTCAAGAAACTAATCTAGAGATTTTGGTGGTGCAGCAATGCACGTTTGATGCTAAGTTTGACGCATTTTTACAAACTCACCAAGGTGCAAAATCCGGTAGAAGGGGTTGCGGGGTCAGCGCTTTAAATTGTGTTATGTCTATGGAGCCCGTGACCTCTCCGGGTACACTACCGCTTCCTCCGCAGGAGGGGAGTGATGTGCACAGGGGTGTATCGAAGCTAAGGTACGTCCTTAGGCCGGCGACGTTCTATGGGAACACGTCTTGGAAGGAGTTCTTTATACAGTTTGAGACCATAGCAATGTCGAATTATTAGGATGTGCCAACGAAAGCATTGGCCTTTGGTTCATCCCTGGAAGGACCGGTACTCAGAGTATTATTTTCCCTTTTCGCTGCCAAACGGAAAAATTTTGTGAAATTAAATACGGTTTTTGAGTTTCGGTATGGTGCGAAGAATTTCACACAATTGAATTATGTAAAATTTAAAAATTGCAGGCAGCGGAAAGGGGAATCAATTTCCGAATTGGCTGCCGAGATTGAGATGCTGGCGCATACTGCTTTATTCGCATACTCTGTGGAGGCAGGAGATAAGCTGGCGGCTTCTCCCCCCTCGTGGTGCATCACCTTGTCGTGGTGAGGGGGTTTCCGCGTCTCGATGATCCCTGGGGCTATGCTGGCTGCGGCGAAAGCTCCTGGCAGGTACAACCATGCCGGACAGGTCCAAGGTGAGAGACCAGACTAAGAATGCACCTCCCAGGGGCCTAGCAGCCTGTCTGCTAGGCACGGGTTTAGCGGACCCGGCGTTCCCGAGATGGGGACGGACGAGCGCCATCCGTCTCCTAATACCGGAAGCTCCTCAGCCGCTTCAACAACCATTGCAGGGCGTGGCGATGGTATGTTACGGCCTGAGGAGACCGGGGGGCTTGGTTTAATCGCCCGGCCCGCGAGGAGAGAACCTCTATAAAAAACCCTCAATCTCAAGGTATAGTGCTCGCCGAAGAGATGCATGGCCGGGGAGTGAGCCCGGCATCGAGCGACCAACAACTTTTGAGTACCTGTCGACCCCCAGTCGTATTAGGCTTACCTGGGTAAGGCGCCTCTACCCAGGTGGACATTCATCCCGACCACACTCGTGGGATCAAGAATGGATACCTCAAACGCTAATAAAAACATAATAGACGTAAGTGGCAGGGGGATAACAGAGGTGGGGACTTCGGGGTGGGAAACCCCCCGTGAAGAGAGGGGGCAACCTAGTTACCAAGCGGTTGGCTTGAAAAAGATGCTGCCAGATGACTCTGCTGCCTCCGATCACGGCATCATGGAGGGGCTGACGAAATTACCCGTGCATCCTACTCTCGAGGAGGAAAACTTTAGCCAGCCGATTATTGGACTGGTAAAAGAGGCAGCCATGAACGTCACGGCCGCAGTAGCAGGGAATAAATCAGCGAAAATTCGGAGATGCGGCTCGCCAGGCAACATATCCTCAGTGGCGGATGCTTCGACGGCTGCCGATGCGTTGGCGCTCGCCTACTCCAGCGAGTCCGACGCTTCGTCTATGCCGATGGCGTCCCGAGGGTAGGCGTCCCTCCGAGGACGAAAGAGGAGGATTGCCTCAGCGGTGGGACCGGCTGCGGAATACAGCCGAACCTCTCGGCAGGCGCTGCCGCAGGAAACGGATGTGCAGGCAGAGATGTCAGCGCTCTGCACAGGAGACCTGGGGTGCCGGATAGTGGAACAAATGGCGGTGGTGGAGCGCGTCTCCCTCAGGTCCAGCAACCTGAGGGCAGACTATGTCCACCATCTGCGCCTGGCCGCTAGGCAAGCCCGTGCCGCGGGGCTTGAGCTTCTGAAGCGGACTGCAGGGACGGGGGAGACACTTCAACTGGAGGTACTCCGGCTCCAAACGGAGGTGGGCAGCCTCAGAGAAGAGCTTGCTGCCGCGAAAAAGCAAGAAACCACTAAGAAGGCAGGGCATGTATACTCCCCAAAGCAAGATAAGCCAAAAAGCCCCAAAAGAGACAGCGCAAAAGGGCGAAGGTGGCGACCTTATCACCCCCCTCGCGACAAAAGTCTGAGGAGGCTTCTCAGGCAACCCAGCACGGGCAGACGACGGAACCTGCGAGGAAGGCAAAGGCGTCGACTACGGACTGCATTCCAGTTCTCCTACTGCAGCAAGTAGGGGCCTCATCGATGGCAGGCTTGCTGCACTGAGGAGGGATATCGAGAAGGGGATATTACAGCAAAGGGTTACCTCATCCTCTGTTCCCTCGTCGAGGGATCCGTCTGGATCCCGCACACCGACGAGGAAGCTCAAGACGAGGGCGGCGGACCCACCAGAAAAAAGGGGCAAAACCGTGCCTACTTCTAGCGCGGACAGGCCTAAGGGCAATCGGCCCCGAGAAGAGGCTCTGGCTCTGGCCGCTGCGCCAGTAGCAGCGCCCCCTCCCCCGTTATGGACGGAGGTGGTGGGATGCAAGGCGAAAAGGACGCAGCGGCGGCAGCCACTGAAGTCTTTGCAGCCCCAGTTACCGGGCCGCCGACCCTGGCGGCGGTTAAAGACGACAGTAATGCCGGAGCCCGACGGGGCCCGAAGGCGGGCCTGGCGCGGCTGCCGAAAATGGCGGCAGTCACGCTGATGGTTCCCCCAGAAGGGAACCTCACGTATGCGCAAATGATGTCAACCGCCAGGTCTAAAATAGATCTGGCGGATCTTGGCATCACTACCATACGCCCCAGACGGGCGGCAACCGGGGGTGCAAATCCCCGGTCGTGAGAGCGGTCCGAAGGCGACCGCTCTGACGGCACGCGTGGCGGAGGCCCTAGCGGGGACCGGGGCGAAGGTTGTCCAGCCCTCCAAAAAAGCGGAGATTTGCTTAAGAGGGCTGGACCACTCCATCTCGTCTCGAGATGTAGCATGGGCAGTGGCCGCCGCGGGCGGCTGCTTGGAGGGGCAGGTGAAGACCGGAGAGATACGGACCTCCTCCCTCTCCGGCTTGGGCTCGATCTGGGCACAATGCCCCCTGATGGCTTGTTAGTCGGCTGGTCCTCCGCCAGGGTGGAGCTGCTGGCGGTACGCCCCCTGCGGTGCTTTTGATGCCTGGAGTTGGGTCATACCAGCTCCAGATGCTCAGGTGCCATGGACCGCAGCGGGCGCTGCTACCGGTGCAGTGGCTCAGTCCACCGCGCTGGGCAGTGCTCGGCTGCACCGCACTGCCCACTGTGCAGTGACCTCGGGCGGAGGACCGACCACCGCATTGGCAGCGCGTCCTGCACTCCAGTGCCCTCTAAAGGAAGGAGTGGCCGGAGCGGGACGCAGGATGCGTCCAACGTCGATCTGACGTGGGCAACCTCTGCCGCCGCACGTCGCGTGTCGGGCTGGCGAGTGACGGCCAAAATGGAGTCCCTCTCGGACCATGTCGACGTCCTGATGGACGTAGGCGCCACTCGTCGCCGGGCAAACGAGACCCGACACGGCCGTCCAGGGAGCAACGCACCACCGCAATGGTCCCTTAAGCGAGTAGACGATGACATCCTGATGGCAGCAGCCCACGCCGTAGCTTGGCCGAAGCGCAATCCGGCCGAGCCCGTCGATGTCAAGGCGGAGTCCGAGCGACTTCGGGGTGCAATGACAGCCGTATGTGACGCCGCCATGCCCCGGGCCAGACTCCGTACTCCTCGCGCGGTGTACTGGTAGTCGGGCACGATAGTAGACCTGCGTGCAACGTGCGTGCGCGCCCGGCGCCGAGTGCAGAGTTATATGAGGGCTTCTGCGAGGTACAGGGAGCCCTGAGGCAGGCCATCAAAGCGGCCAAGGCCCAAGCTTGGCAAGATCTCCTCGAGGCTCTGGACAAGGACCCATAGGGGCGCCCATACCGGCTGGTAATGGGTAAGATTCGCCCATGGGTCCCACCGATTACTGATTCCCTAGACCCCCATCTACTTGGGGGAGTCGTCTTGGCGCTCTTTCCCGACT
>JBCFXI010002380.1:0-16274 GCA_038496175.1 Ampulex compressa | reverse complement strand
CCCCCCCCCCCCCCCCCCCCCCCCCCCCCCCCCCCCCCCCCCCCCCCCCCCCCGCAGGGCAAGCCTCGAAAATGACTAGTCCAGCAGGGTTGATAGGGTACGTCTGTGCTCGTTTGCTCCCCAAACCCTTTGGTGCGTAGGTTCAGCATGTTTGCGGTCTCGTTCTGCGGCCGTCTCCTATAATATCACTAGCTCGGAGAAGAAGGCCATGTTGTGCTAGCACTCATCACCGTAAAACATTGCACGGACTTTGGCTGGCAGCGAGAGATTCGCTGTTACTGTACTTCATGGAGCATCGTGCTCGCAATTCCACACTGGACGGTGCTATAGCGTGCGCTGCACTATTTCCTGCACATTGAGACAGTGGTATCATTACATCGTGTTCCCTTAACTTATGTGTTCCCTGACACTTTAGTCTATGATATCAGTCTGGATTTATGGTTAATTTTACCACACTATGGGATTAGGAGTCCTCCATAATATAAATAGGTGTTTACGGAATGATTTGACCGAGAGGCTTGAGTATCTTAGTGGTCAGAGTAGTCGCACAGAAAACAAAAGGTCTCTGTATTGAATCCAACCCCAATTCTTTTCCATGGCACCTACATTTAGTGTCGGAAGTGAGATGGAGGTAGGATCTGATTTTCATAAGGCCATTTTTGAAAGACAATACTACAACGATGAAAAAAAATGACAAGAAAGTTTAGCACGATATGAAAAAGATGCTGTTGGTCGCGAGCCACAGCGGTCGTCCGACGATACAAAAGATGACGTCAGTATGTGTAGTCCTCATAGCTCACACTTCAGCCATTAGCTAACTTGCTTGTAGGCCTTGTAGCAAGTTTTCTGCACTTTATTCTAGTTCTGGCTTGCCATACCATAAAAAGTAAAAGTAATCTTGACAACAGTATCGCTCTGTGTACTCGGACTCATTAATTTAGTCCGTGACCCCTGAAGGAAAGCAAGGAAAAGCTGGACTACAACTGTGGAGAACCAATTAATGAGTGCGAGTGTATTCTCATAAATCTAGGCTTGCTTCTATTCCTCAATAATTACTCATTGCTTCTCAACACATCCATGTCTCAGAGTAGAACTCTTTCCTACCGTCTGCAAGATCTACCTTCTAGCTTAATTGTAGATTTAGTAACAGATCTAAATACTCGACTGTCCTTCTATAGGGTATTTCTTTTCTCGGTGCCCAAATGGCTTAATGGTTTCGAGTTTGCATGTTCAATAAAGGCCACCTTTCCTCCATAGCTTTCGGTTTTGGCAATAGCCCGGTTTGTATTTCTCCTTGTACAGTTTCCTTTTCATTCAGAAATTTTTTTATGTCTATATCTTTCTCCGGTCTTTTGCATCTACGAAGTATATTCGTTATGCTTTCGTTTCTTTCCCTGTATACCCTGCATAGTCTATCTTTGTCTGCCCTCCAATATTGTTCTTCCTTTGTTTCATCCCCGTACCTGATCTTATCAAAGTCCTCTTCTTGATCCCTTTCATATTTGTCTATATTTCTTCTAATCTTACCCCTCCCCTCTCTCTTCCAACTACCCCCTTCTCTCCTCTTCCCATCCTGCCTCTCTCCCTTTTCCGTACTAACTCATTCCCCCAACTCCTCCTAACGTGGCTTTACTAATGCCCCCTCCCCTTTCCCTTTCAGCTGCCTCTTCGCGTACCTCCAACCCATAGTCGCAGCTGTGATCTATAGACCTCTTTAACTCACCCTCCTCACCCATCTCAGATATCTCTCTTTCATCTTTCCCAGCTCCTTCCTCTCACTCTATCCTCATATTTCAACACCTTAGCCGTCCATACCAACCTATCAAAGGCCATACTCTCTTCCCTCAATTTCCCGCAAATCTTTTCTCACCATATTTTTCACACTGCTACTACCCACTTTACCCTCCCCCTATAGCACCTCTCACCACTCTTTCCTTCACCTCTCCCAGCACTTTCTTAAAATACTCACTCCATTTTTCCATATTTATACCCTCCTCTATTCCAGCCCTCCTATTCCTTTCCTTATTTATTATTATCCATATCTCCCCCTCCTTACTTCCCTAACCCTCTACCTTCTTCTTCTAGCACAATCTCCTGCACTTTCTCTTTTTTCTTTATATTCTTCCCCCTTCCATCCTTCCTTTCTCCACGCTTCCCTCACCTCCCTTTTCCTCTTTTTACGTTCTTCATCCCACCATCCACCCCCGGCCTCTTCTCTCTGCCGTTCTACTTTCCCCTATCTAGCTGATCACCTCTTTCATCCTCTCTACCTCCTTCTAACTTATCGCACCCCCATTTGTCTCCTAATCTTCTTCTCCCATTCTTTTCTTGAATTTTTCCCTTCCCTCCTCGTCCCATAGTCCCATAGTAGGAAGGAGAGATCCTTCCTCCTTTTACCACCTCCGCTTTCTACCCCCTAACACCTAGTAGCAGTGACACGTAATCCGAGTCTACTTTAGCCTCCACTTTTATCTTCTTTATCTCCTCCCAACTTATTTCATATACCACAATCTATGACTCTCCCCCCCTGTTCCCACACACGTGTTTTTCATTCTCTTGGTTTGTCTTCCCTGGTATGTCCGCTAAACACCCCCACCCCTTTTCTACCATCCATCTGTCATTTTCCCCTCTCTATTGATTTTTCCCTCCCTTGAATTCTTTTCTCTCCCACCTGTCCATCTTTCCCATCTCTTCTCTTCCACCTGTTCACCCCACCCTCTTCTTTCCTCCTATAACCTTGCATCGAAGTCTCCTCCTATAAACATATTGGTTCCCTCCTCCTTTTGCTCTTCCCACCAGTCCTCCATTCCCTTCCCAATCCCTCTCTCGCATACACCCTCATTATCCTCTACCTCTGCCCTTTCTTCTTTCCTATATCCGCCACCAATATCCCTTCTCCCCCTTCTCTCCATACACCCCACCTTTCCTGCATCAATTCTTTTCACACCCCTATCAGGATACCTTTTTTTTTTTTTTAAGGTGGGGAAAACCTTCAAAAGGCACCCTGTCCGATTCGCCCCACAGGGCAGGACGGGAGACGCGCTCTCCGAGAGGGGGAGGGGGGTGTTATCCGCGGTCCTGTCCCGGATGGCCTCGTAGGCCGAGTATTGTGGGATTTTTACCCACTAATAACCGCCACCGTGCTGTCCCTAGCAGGCTATTAGTGCAATGAAGGGGACCCCGGAAGAAGACTCAAGCTAGAGAGTCCAGAGCACCCCTATCAGAATCTATCTCCCCCCTTTACTCTCCCTCTTCTATTCTCCCTCTCTGCCCACTGTATCATCCACACATACCCCCTCCTCGCATCCCTCTCTTCACCGTCTCCCACGCCTTTTCCTCCATCCATGTCTCCACTAGCCTCATTATGCCCCACTGTTTCGGCCTCTCCCAGAACCCCGCATCCTTCCCCCTTAACCTTGCTATGTTCTAGAACCTGATTCCCCCTCCACCCTATTCCCTGATCCTGCCCCCCCCCTCACTATCTCCTTCTCTTCTGCATCTACCCTTCCCCGTTTATCCATCAGCGCTTCCTCCTCTTCACTCCATCTCCACCACGTATCTTCTAACTTCAACCTTTCTTCTGATACTCAAACCTTAGCCCCCGACCTTCCCTCCTCTTTTCTTGCTACTTCTCTCACTTTCTATCTAACCTTTCTTTCCTTCCTTGTTAAATCACCCTCTATCCTCTCTACTCCGTCTTTCAACTTTTTCTTTTTCTCAAGCACTTCCCACTTCTGCTCTTCATTCTGTAGGAACTCCAAACTTTCCCTCCCCCCTCCCCTTATTTCCTCTACCCTCACCTTCGCCTCTATCAAATCCATTATATTTTCTGCCTCTTCCCTTTTCATCCCTTGTGTCACTTCTAGTCTCTTTACCATCACATTCCTTCATCTGCCTTCCTTCTCCGTTCATTTCTCCTTCCTCTTTATCTCACTCAACCTACTCATAATTCAATCCCTTAACCTCCACCTCGTGCTTGCCCCCTCCCTTCCTCTTAATTTCCTCTTTTTTCTCTAATCTCCTTAACTTTCCTCTATGTTCTTCACTTCAGCCCACAACTTCTCCCTTTTCATTTTATCTTCCCTCCTCTGCTCTTCTATCTAATTTTTTAATCGCTCTTGTACTTCCGCCTCCTTCCTTCCTAACTACCTCATCTCCTCCTGCCTTGCCCTGAGCATCTCCTTTATTTCCCTCTTCCACATCTCCAGGCTTAACATCCATCCCTCTCCCCTCAACGGAGACGTCTGCGTCTTTCTACTCCTGGAGAACGCTAGGGTTTATAAATGTGAACCAGTTAGTCCTAGTGGCTTGATACCGTCATTGTGACAATCGAAATTCTCCTTGCTGCCCTTGAGAGGTTACGGAAAAAATTTTTGCTTCTCTGCAAATTAATTGTCTTCTGTGTCGGAAGAAAAACAATCTCCTCGTAAAAATCATATATCATCCTGATGTTAATGCCAATTAAGGTTGAACTCTGAATTGCTTCAGATTCGTTTACGATGTCTAATGTTCATAAATGAATAAACATCAACGGGAATATTGTTAAAGTCTATATTAATTCAAAGTTTTTTTATTCCTCTTAGAGTATTGCCTTTTAAGTTTTAGGTTCTTACTTTTTTAACAACTTGTATACATTTTATAATCAATATCTGTATGGAATTAGGGATACCTAGTAAACAAGAATCGGCAGATCTAATGAAAAAACGTGTTGAATGTTTGAGGATTATTTTGGAAAGGGAAGAAGACATAAGGTGTACCGACGGTAAGCGAAATAATTACATACCTATATATAGTAGACTCTTGTATAACACGTGTTCTTACAATGTTCTATATGATAAATTTCTTAAATTACCTATTTTCTTAAATCCATGTAAAATAAAAAATTTTGGTTCATGTACATAAATCATAAGTGTTGTCTTCAAGTCAATAGCATACATATGCAATTCATTTTTAAGAAACTATCCTATTTGCTAAAACATAGAAAATAAGAGATGAAACGATGATAACCATTCCAAACTATGTTACTTTTTATTACAAGTGTTATACAAGGACAATTTTCGTATAACACAATTTTCTATAATAGCAATTCATACAAGACATAATATATTGACCGCATTGTACAAGAACCTACAAAACTTACATAAAAATGAAGACATATAACAATCTGTAAATAATTAGATGTTGAAATTATAATTTACTTTGTGAAAATATTATTTTTTATAATGAATATTAATTATATAATCTATATCAATAATGACCGTTTTTTCATAAAGACTTACATAAAAATGATGATGTACAATAATCTATAAATCACCTGACAGGTAAATAGTGTGTATGTATGTGTGTATAATAATACCATATAACATGATTGATTTGTTCTGTGCAAAATGTACCAGTTTATATCTTTTTCTTTTCATGTCAAAAGAGACTGTGAATACCATACAGTCCAGGGTGCAGAAGTTTGTGTAGAGATCTCTTCAACGAAAGTAGTTTATTATGATTAGTGATACCTAGAAACTAGAGTTTGGTAGATGCCTGATAACTTAATATAATATTAATAATAATTTAGTAAGAACTAAACAATAATTTTACAGGGCACATATTTGGAAGAGATGCATGGGTGTGACTGTGGCGGAACAAGTAGAATTTAAGAAATCACGAGACTGTTTCACAGTCTAAGTAAATTTATATAGTGATATTGTGTTGTGAGAGGAATTAGATGGTTTTGAGAAGAGCAGTATGCGATTTTCAAATGAATAAGTTAATACTGAGAAGAAATTGCTAACCTGTGCGGCTCAAGTTTTTGATTAGATTCGAGCATGGGGATCCAGAAAGAGGCATTACTAAAGGATATGATTTAGGTTTTGCTTAGAGGCCCCACAGAGCCATATCCAATTATTTATCAGGTTTGCTTTAAATAAGGATGCGTTGAGACTGTAAAGATTAACTGGAGCTCTGCAGATGGTAGAGATGTGGTTGTGCAGTAATGTGTATCTGTAAAACTATGGATGGAGCGGATAACTGTTGTGTTGAAAAAATATTTAGTCTCACGATGGTTGGGTTCTTGTGCTACACCCATCCAAGTGTTTAAAGAACTGGACCACAATCTCTTCCTAAATGTACTGAAAGTATCGCATATTGGCATGCTCCAGAAGGTGTGTGGTAAATTTATAGTGTTTTTTGTGGCCAGAAAATCAGCTTCTTTTTTCTTTAGGCCTTTGTGGACTAAGATCAAGATAATTTAGATTCTGTCACGGCATTGACTTGTGGTTATATTGCTGTGAAATTTGTGAATGATTTCCAAGGTATGTACGTTATTGTAGATGTTGTTGGCGTGTGTGAGTATCTACATGATGAAGAGGGAGTCGGTGGATATTAAGAAATTGAGATCTGGATGATTTGCGGTGAAATTCAGGGCTCTATTTATCTCTAATTATACATTGAATATCGAAATATGCTTATTGACACCAGTTAATTCGGCTTGAGCCAACTTGCATTATGATACAAGTATACTTGTATGACTGGATATGATCAGGCAAATGCGGTTGAGAGGCCTTTGACTGGTTTGAAGACATTAGTATAGATGGGTACATGCTCGGGTAGTTAGAAGAGGCTTGATTATCTTCTGAAGTTGTTGCCGATAACGGTAGGAATTTAATGGCGTTTAACAATAAAATAATTAATAAGCGTAATACGGCGTCCGACAAGGAGCGTGCGCAGCAGATTGGACATCGTCGCTGTTTTTGAAAATAATTAGAACCGACGTTGAATCCTTAACACTGTCGAAGGTACTATTAATGTTGTTGTTTAGGTCGATGATCTAACCGTCTACGGTGTTGAAAAGATCTTCCAGTATGAAGTTATCCAGGACTAGCTGTAGAAACACGTTGGTGATCTGAATAAGACAGATATGTGGGATGCATCAATGTACTGTTTTGGTAATTATATAAAGTAAAGGTTTGCACTCTGGTATGATGCTTAGAGAGATGTAGTATGCTTCCAGTTGCTCAACTAAAAAGTGGTTGGAGTTTGCAATGGTCTAGGCCACGCGTTTCTTCTCGAGTGGGAGAAGTTTTACCTTAGCTAGTGTGACATTGTTGAGGATCATCTATCTTAGGCCCATAGTAAGCTTTGCGGTGGATAATTGAATGCATTCTAGCACTTGTATTTCACTTTTGTTGTTAGGAAAGGTAAAGGCAATATTCTAATTTAGCATGGATTAGGGATTTGAATATTATGAAAAAGATGTATGGGTTGGTTCTCCATTTCTTGTCATGTAGAAATTTGATGATGTCTAATGCTCTCAGGGCAACTTTCTCTGTGTTTAAAAGTTTAATTTTCAATGGATGATAACTTCAAAAAACCTGATCATACATGTGTTGGTAATAGAGATACTGCCAAGTTGGAGGGAGTATGATTCTGGGGAATTTGACATCAGGAATTAATATTGTTTTTTGGACCCCTCAAAGGGACTAAGGCAGGGGTCGGCAACCTGCGGCTCTTTAGATGTGAAGCTGTGGCTCTTTAGTTGCATACGCAAATATTATTTATTTTATCAAAAAAAAAAACATTTAAAAATCGCTCCCATTGAATTTGTTTACTCAATTGTTTGTTATTGAAGGACAAGTTAGTGTTGTAAGTAAATGTTTAATTGTTTTAATTTTTTACTTAAATAATAATTATCTAATAATGCCATATATATATTATCTAATTTGTTGTGAAAAACATCAGTTATATATGAATAAATAGATTAGTTTTTTTTATCAAAAAACTTTATTTATGCGAGTACTATTTATTGTTGGCAAGAACAAATTTTGTGGCTCTTTAAAAACTTAAAAATTTTGTAAATTGCAATTTTGGACTCTTCCGACTCGAAAGGTTGCCGACCCCTGGACAAAGGGGAACATGGAATATGACCATGAAAGCTTTAGGCAGCAGCAAATCCTGATTTATCAATGCTACGATTGACACTCGCGTAATTTACGAACTATGCAGAAATTTATAATTATAACCATTACAGTACACTGTAATGATTAATATCGATATATTTAATCGTATTATTTATAAAATCATACGAACATAATATTACAGACCGTGTGATTTTTCTTGGTCTAATAGAGCACTTATCTTCACTTGGATGTATACATTAATTTGAATTATGAATTATGAATTACAATTAAATTGATATTATCAAAGTTAACGAACAAGAAAGTTCGATGTACACATGTCTGTATAATATTATAGAACCTAATATAATGCATTGTTAGTATAAGGAGGTAAGAAAGGAATAGATCATCTTTTAAACTTGAAAAGATGTTCTTCAAGAAGAAAGTTTTGAATCAGAGTTATTTCGTATATCGATTTCGTAACATTAATTCATTGACCAATTGTTCCAATGTGTAGTGCCTGAGTAGCAGTCTAACAATTAACAATATTTCGTATATGTCCTTATATAGGTATACAATAATGCCTTATAATCAGCAATATCACTTACTTGCAATGCAATATTATACATTTTTATCAAAATGCAACAAACTTTACAAAAATGAAGTCTAGCAAGAAAGGATTAGATCAGGTAGTTGCACGCTACTAACGGTGGACTAATCGTTTCTTTTTACAGCTATAATACATTTTTTTCCAGAACTATGAAACGGTTCTTTCCCAACTGAAGGCAGAATTCTGGTTAGAATCACAATTTATTTTACATTAAAATAATCGGCTAGAGCTACGCTGGTGTAGTGAATTAAAGCTTGGACAGTCACGCGGGGACCCGGGTTCAAATCCCGCCCATCATCTCTGGTTTTTCTATGTGATATGTATACTGTAGTTCTGATGGTTCGGAACCAGCTTAAACAGTAGGTCCTAAGCCAAATGATCTTAGTAATCGGTGTCCAAAATTAATTTAAAAAAAAATACTGGGCCAAGCAATTAATGTTACGAAATTGTTACACAAAATATTTAATACAAAAATTTTTTCTTAAAGGACATGTTATCAATTTCAGAAAATTATCTATTTTTTCCCATCTCCTTGTACTGACAATAAGTTACATTAGGTCCTGTAATATGTGGGTAGTGGCGGTAGAAAATGAATACCTATTTTAATTATCCAAACAAATATATATTCTTGTGCGACAGCTTAAACTCAACTGTTACATAGCAGTGTCCTAGCTACGCATATATCTGAATATTTATATATATATATTTGCGCGCGCGCGCTCTTTCATGCATTCAAGGACTGAAGATAATCTTATCGCGTACGAAGGGGCATCCCCTTCTAAGATTACGTTTGTCACAGAAAAAGTTTTACGAAGCCTACATGATAAATGCAATAAAACATCCCAACAAGCAGCAACAATTTTTGCTATGTCCGCAAAGAAATACATGGTTTCATATTTTTATGATAGAGCGCCTTTTCCATTAGCCAACTTTGACCTCTACCTGACAATTACTTATTTCAATTTGATCAGTTGTGAGCAATACTTGGTGGAATTTGTGGCACGATTTAATGACCATAATTCGTAGTAATACGTTTCTAATTCCACCACGTAGAGAGTATGACGTTTTTTGGGTGCAAATCAGCTTTCAATATCGTCTCTGCTGACTCATCCTACTTTGATTATGATCTGTTTCGATTAACGTTATTGTATATAACCCACTTTTCATTATCGGTGATGAGTTATGCCAGGAAAGTTGTTGAAACTTATTTAGATTGCGTTTGAGTAACGAATTGCCCACAAAACTGCGGTCTATCAAATTTGTATTCCTTTTTTTTAATGTGGCGCTTAAATATTGAACGTCTTGACTAGTTCAAACTTTCGCAAATGTCTAAAAACCGTAGAAGCACTAATATTTGGTGTAAAACTAATTTCTAGTGCTGTCAAATGACGGTCGCTATCAACCAGATTCATTATTTTATCCACGTGTGGTGATAGGTGTAACAGGTCGTTCAGCACGATATATATTTCTGAAGTAAACATTTCTTTCTAGCAATTTTTACAACCGCTTTCTGCAGGTTAAATTATTTACAGCATCATCGTCACACGCGTGCGCGCGTGTGTATATTCCCTTATATATTACAATTTTATATCTGTATATGCAAAGTACAAATTGCAATCCTAATAGCAATAATACAACACAGCTTGGTGAATTACTGTTTATGGATCGGAAAGGTTCTAAACAGCTATTCTGAATAATGAAAAAAATATGATAAACGAATATATATGCAGGTAAGGGCAACACACCATTGCACTACGCAGCTAGGTCTGGTTGCCATGAGGCTACAACTCTACTCCTGAGCAAGGGAAGCTATATAGGACAGCCTAACTGGTTTGTTTTAATTCCTCTTAGTCTGTAGTATATGTACACATAGACTCAATAAATTGTTCCAGCATCAATGAATCGTTTTTGCACGTTTCTGCAACGCGGAATATAGATATCGCGACTTCAGAGAACAGCGACCAACTGGATCTCATTTATTGCCTGAATTATCGGGCTGCAAAAATGCAATTTGGGATTTATTAATTTAATACGTACCCAAAGCATAATGCCTTGCATGAATATTTTTTTCATAATGCATATGTACACACTGAATCATTAATTTGTTCCGTGACGTTATAGAATTACACGCTTTTTCAAATGCATCAGAGAAAGTATACGGTTTCTGTATATATAATATACATCAAAATCGTAGATAAAAGTTAACATCATGAAGTATGTCTAGTGTACTCCAAATCACGTGTAAGGCCTTTAAAATCAGTATCGTTATTTAGACTACAGTTATGCGTGGCTTTATTGTCAGTTCAGTTGATACAAAAAACTATTATGACTTTAAATTGATCAATTACCAAGTAGTCTCTGGAGCAGACTCAATGATAGTGTTGACGGATTGCAAAATTTTCAAATTTTTGAAAGATGTTCGTAGCAAACCGAGTCTCAGAAATTCAGTCACATATAGAAGCAAAAGACTGGTATCATGTGAAGTCAGGTTAAAATTCCAGCAAATTTAATTTCACGTGGATTACTACCAGAACAAAGAATTAACCCTCAACTTTGATCGAATGAGTCGAAATGGTTGACCCAAATTTCTTGTTACCCAATACATACTCCAATCGTTACTACGATCGATTCAGACATGATCGAGAAACGAAGGATGTTTCTAGCAACCAAAATATATTTGAGTTAAAGACATTTCTGCGAACTTCTAAATACATTATGTTACAAAGTGTAATGGCATTCTGCTATCGATTTATCCCAAATTTATTAAATAAAACACACTAATTAACTGATACATTATTATCTGAAGAATTAATTACAGAATGCACTTTAATTACGCGAATGGTTCAAGCACATGCATTCTGAGGAGAAACAGCATAGTTGCGGAAGATAAAATGTAATCCCAATTCCAGTAAACCATAGGTCTTTAAATGTTTTTAGCCCCCTAATCAGGGTGGGCGAAATACTAGGTGATGCAAACATACAATATGACAAGCGACATTCTATCGTTTTATCTTCAAAACATCATGTAATAAAATTGCTCATAGAGAGACAGCACACTCTACAACTTTGTGTAGGTCCTCAGGCTACTCTTGCTGCTTTAACACGTTGAACGCCACGACACCCAAATATGGGCTTCGGCGATGTTTCCATTCTCAAACTACCGTTCTCGGCTTGAACGCCTTAATGTGTAAGTAGCAGAACATAAGCACGTTCAGAATGAAATGTTTCGCGACATGCATTCCGTGAATATTCTTTTTTCAGGAACAGAGGATCTAAGTAAGCGTGTGAAATTCGGCAGTTATTTATTTTGTATCTAATATTTCTTTTGTAGTGACGCATAGTCACTTCACAAGCACGCAATTTTTTTGTGTCAAAATTCTGCACTCATTTTTTGAAACATCGAAAAGAAAAATGGAAAAATTATTTCTTAGTGAATCATATGCCAGAACGGAAAAAACTTGTTACGAGGACTATAACAATTCAGATAGTAGCGACGAGGAACAGATGAGATTTTTCAGAAAGAGAAAAATAAATATAATTAAATCGTCAGATTCTGATTAGGAGACTGATAAATGCAGTAAGAATGTAATATAGATAGTATTGATGATATTGTATTCTACAAGAATTGATTTTTTTTCTTTAATGCATTTTTCGGCACCGATTGCTATTGTCATTTACCCTAGGACCTACTGTTTAAGGTGGCTTCCGAACCACCAGAGCTACGATATACATTCGAACTCGGGTCTGCCGCGTGGCAGTCTTTATCCACTACAACACCGTATCTCCTTTTAAAGAATTGATTATCGCGGAAGAAACAATGTTGTTACCGAAAAAGTGCTATCCAGTTTAGTGAATGCAACAAATTTTGATGTTGGCCACAATCACTTTCTTCAACAAACAAAGCGTTACCCAAAAAAAAGCTCATCAGAAATTTGATTACTGTATGGAACCTAAGACCTGCTCAAGTAAAAATTAATTAGAACGCGAAAAAACTTACAATTGGAGATAACCGATAATCATATCGTGCTGCTTAGACACCGATTTTTGTTAGGAATAGCGGTAAGATAGCGATCGCTCAGCAACCCGTGTTCACGCAGGGCTGACAGTCAACGTGTTATGACGCCAATTTTGGCCTTTGAATGGTACAAGCATAATGTGGCATGTTTTATAAAGTGCATTATGTGCTTTAAAGTGAAACCTAAGGCAACCTATCAATGAATCAATCAATCAATTTGCCCTCTACTCCAGTGATGTCAGGACGTGGGATCTTCTCCCACGTGGGAGCTTTCGTGCACATGTGCATGCGATGCCACAGCTCGACGGCGGTTGTTTCCATGGACGTATCTATGTGCAGCAGTAGGTAAGCGTAAAGGGCCCTAATTTCAACCGTATTTCAATTGTCATTGAGGTCTAACGATACCCCATATATGAGTAAAGTATATACGTTACTGAGGATTAGGTAGTGGAGGATTCCACGTCCTGGCGTCACTGCTCTATTCGTGTCACTCCAAATTTCCCGTTTTCTTAATTTGTGGTGAATTTTTTTCACTTCACTAATACTTTTTTACTTCAACAAGGATGCAGTTGTGGAAACCGGGCAGTCAAGACATATCTTGCCTTCATTTTTTTTGCACTACGAAATCGATTCGTATCGAATTAGTATCTAACTGTATTACCGAATATTTTCTAAGAGCTTTGAGGTGATTTTTTTCTCGAATATCTAGAAATATAATAGAAGATAAAAAATCTCAAATTATCTACTTCGATAACGATACGAATTTTGTAGACGCAAATAATGAGCATCAAGCAATAGATAATTGATTAAAAAATGATAACTTCTGTGCAGCAGTCATCAATGAACTAAGCTCTGACAATCTCACGTGGAAATTTATACCGCCAAATGTCCCACATCTTAGAGGAATCTGGGAAGTAGGTATAAAGTTGATCAAATATCATATACATAGGGTGGCTGGTAATGCGCATCTAATATACGACGAGTTGTATACTCTTTTAGTTCAAGTCGAAGCATGCTTAAATTTCCGTCCCATCACTCACTTATAAAGCGATCCTAACAACCTCTTAGCATTTATTCCTGGACATTTCCTTATTAGTAGACCACTAACTAATTTACATGAGCCGGAGCTTGTCGCCGTACCGATAAATCAACTATGGAAACGGTAATTCATTCAAAACATGACCCAATACTCTTAGAAAGCGTTGATCATAAGAATACATTATACAACGCGTTTAATGGAAGCAGCCAATAAACAATTCTGTATCAATAGACACTCTAGTAATCGTACGCGATGATAATATTTTACCATATTATTGACAGTTGAGCAGAATTGCTTCTTTGTATCCGGGTAAATATAATATTATTGGAACTGTAAATATGTGAACTAAAACTAGTGTAATTAAAATGGCCATTATCAAACTAAGCGTGCTTTCGAGAAAAAATTAAGTGATCAAGTTCAATTTATATAACGGAAAACATGTGTATAGCTAAGAAAAATTATTTGGTGTGTAGCATTATATCATATTCATCATTAGTTCTACGAGAGCGTATAATATTCATTTTGTTAAGTCACGATTGTCTCAATATTGCAAACAACATAATTTGTTCGTTAACAAAATTTTCTCGATAACAGAATCAATTCAAGACAACTCGTGTACGTGGTCTTAGCGGGCAATTGTTCTCTACATTTAATAATTTTTCCATTTGGTTATAACAGATTAAATTTTCCCGTTGTCAGAACGACAATGCGTGTGAGAAAGGCGATAATCATGGCCACTTAATGTGTGGCTCAATGATTAAAGTTTATAAAAATTTAGTTTCAGTTTCTTTCTCCGTTTTGTTCAAAGCCACTATTTCAAGTTGTACAGTATGTCACGATCACAATTAAAGAATTCACTGTGGCCATTACCCCTTGCTCTACGATTTAAGTTTTAATAACATTGGCCCGAAACGGAAATAAGACCGCTCAGCCTTCGAGCTATTCCACTGTTCGGCAAGTCGGTCCTAAGTTGTATTAATCGCACACGATTTACGGATGATAAATATATATGTAAGGCACAACTGGTTTCATTTTGTACGATATTTGATAAACAATTGCAAACAAATCACCGGTGAACAAGAAAAATGTCGTACCTATTAGGAAAATATGATGCGAGAAAAGTGCTTATTTGTTTATGGAGCATACTCTTACCAAATTTTAAGTGTTGAAACTTGTAAGACACTTTGTAAAAATATTCCTAACAATAGACTAGGAATTCCCTTTTTTAATTAAAGGATCTCGAGCGTTTGTAGCTCTTGAACACCATGGCCTGCTCTTAATAATATTAATAATAATTATTTTTAACCCGAATATCTGATCATGAGTCTCACACGTGGTTGTAGGGCAAAGGGTCAAGTGAATCGCAGTAACAGTAGCAATCGTTAAATGCTCAAAAAACGAAACTGCACAGAGACGAAAACTAGACCGATGCACCACAAGGCAGTCGCGTCCGAGCCATATATTAGTCCTGTATCTACATATATCAGAGTTTTAGTTCCTTCTGAATTAGTTTTATTTACTCTCATACGTCAAATTCGTATTACCATAATTTATAAGGAGACAAACATATAGAATTGTGGTTATTATAATACAAATTGACATATTTAATTGTATTATTCATAGAAACATGCGAACATAACATTATAAAATCTAATACAACTTATTATTACTATAAGGAAATGAAAAAGGAGTAGGTTATATTTAAAAATTGAAAAGATGTCCCTTAATAAGAGTTATTTTAAATAATTACTTTGTGCCGTTAATTGATTGGCCGATTGTTCCAACATAAAATAATTTGTGGTCTTAACAAGAACCATACTGAAGCTCTGTAAAGAACCATTTCACAGCTTAAATAAGTGCATTATAGCTTTGAAAAAAAGCAATTAATAATGGGTCAGAGTTATTACATGTACAAATTTTGTACTATTATTTACTGCAATTGAAAGGATTAAATCAAGTATTTCCAGACACGGATAGAGGAGTGATTATAAATTGTTTCGTTTCAGAACTATAATGCACTCTTTTAGGGCTGTGAAATAGTTCTTTTCAGTGCTATGACATGGTACTTGTCAGAATTACAATTTATTTTACACAGGAACAATCGGTCAAGCAATGAATGACATGAATCCTTATACATCATAACTTTGATGCAAGTTTCTTCGGGAGTTTTTTCAATTTTAACCCTTTGCACTCGATGTTTTTTTTATGCATATTACCAGCAACTCGAAGCAATTTTAATGAAAAGATCATATTCACTTATAAGTATATGACACGCGCATTAAAAAAGAAAAAATTAAAAGAGCCGCGACCGTCTTTTGTCAGCAGAAGCGGAATATCCTATACACAATCAATTTTACGATTTGTCTTTGTCTTTGTATTATGAACTGAAAATGATTTACATTGTCTCCATAGCGGAGCTCTCGAGTTTAAAGAGAAATGTTAAATGGCTCCACTCCGGAGTCTTCGAATGCAAAGGGTTAAAAGATGATCCATTCTTTTCCCATCTTCTTTTTTTTTTAATTCACTTTTGGCACCGACTACTCAGGTCATTTGATCTAGGGCCTACTACTCTGTTTAAATTGGGTTTCGAACCGCCAAGGCTACAATATACATATTGGGTTGTTCGGAAAGTCATTTCGTTTTGTTTTTCGTTTTTCACCAACCAAAAACTACTGTGTAGAATTAATAGAACTTTTTCACACACAAGCCTTGCAATATCAGCTC
>JBCFXI010002379.1:0-23834 GCA_038496175.1 Ampulex compressa | reverse complement strand
TGAAATGATACATAAAACGGACAATTTAGAAAAGGTACGAACATGTGATGCAATTGATGTAAATATGGTTATAAATACGAGAAACTTCTTTTTTATCATAAAGCATACAATTATGCTTTATAAATATTCCTGCGCTCGCTTGAAGCACAATGGTTGAGATTACAGAATTAGAAATTGAAATGCATGATAGAGAGTTCCCACAATGAAAAAGCATTAATTACCACGTTATAAAAATACAATATTGTCTCAGAAAAGGTAAAACTCATTAGGACGATACACAAAATGAACAACAATTTGGTATGCTGCAAAGTTACGCACCCATACGCTCATAATATAGTGATCACTGGTCTTGTCTGCCAGAGGAGAATTAGTAAAATGCAGATTGTCCGGAAGGGCATTTGATTAAATCACTTAAAATGACTACACCGTTTTATAATTAATAAAACTCGAACCTTATTATATTAATTAACTTCGGTAATTATTTTACGGTATGCTAGATCGTTATACGTATAAATAAGATCTTTGTCATTCTACGTTGAACACAACTCGTGCCAATCTCTATCTGAAAGACATAGTACTTCTCTTCTTCTTGCTCAAGTGAATTAATAAAACTGAAATTGATATTTTAACATTATATTATACGCCGAGATACGAGCCGATGGAAAATCAAACAACAGTTGTTGTAGTAGAATACCAGTGGGCAATTCGCGCGGCTTCTCTGACACTTAAATCTATTAAGTTCCTTTGTGTCATCTACTCCGTCGCTAGGCTAGATGTCTTTCTGTGGGCTGATGTTGTGCAGCAGCCTCAGTAGCTCCGCCACACTTTTTTTTACATGGATCTATTTTCTTTTTACAAGGACGTACTCCAACCGTCTGTAACCCCCAATTGTGGCATTAGTGCAATAGGAAGGGCTTTAAGGACCTTCTCAGTAGCACGCCTCAAAAAATTATTAGTTGGGCGAGGTACTCTTCGTCGTACAGGATCCACCTGTTCGGACCTGGGATACTTTCGCAGTATCACTTGTTCGTAAAAGAAGGTCAGAGCGCGGGGAGCTCCCGCTGTCTCATATCGCGCAGACAATGGCTGGCAGCAGAGGTCGCTGTGCCAGACTAGTCTCTCTTATGTCTGGTTCTTTTAGAAATGCCATTCTCACGCCAAAGTAAAACAGTTGCATATGACGTGCACATTGTAGCTTTTTCATCTCCGCATCTCCAGTAGCTCTTCTGTTTTATGGATCCGAGTATATATTGGTAAGCTCTCAGCAGCAGGGGGCATTCTATTAGCATCCCCATGATCGTTCTTAGGTTTTGTTTCTTTAAGTCGAGTAGCGCCTTTGTCCTCTCTGGCCTGCCGTTTTTCATTAACGACTTTGCTTGGCGGTTGGTTGTATTAGATGTGTGTGTTGTGTTCGCGTAATCTTCCCATGTAGTTAATAATCATTTTCGTACCCACTGAAAGAGATAGATCCGTTTCTTGATCAGGCAGTTCTCTCTATATTCACCTCCCGCCCCTATAGCCCCGTTCCAAATCGACTGTTGATGCCAAACCCAACTGTGAACCATCATTCCCTTTTCGAGTTTCTGGTGTAGTTGGAGTCTCACCATTCATCTGTAGTCAGTATTCGCGCAGTGTAGTGTTTTACCGTTAGGTGTCTCCTTCAGTTGCGATCCTGTCTCGGCGTAAAGGAGTACTTTTTCGGCGATTGAGCTTCGTGTGTCCTTGATCTGTATATCTTCTTCCTCCCTGACACTTTAACTTTTCTGTACACTGATTTGATCACAGAATGAACCGATGGAAACTAATTGAGTATTATTTCAAGCAACTGGGTGGGTGTTATTCTCATAACTTTTACTGATGCCCTCAAGTAACTACTCTGAAGGCTTTGCAACGCAGCCCTTGAACACTAGCAGCGCTGAAGACTAGCAGTGCCTGAACAGCTCGCTCACCCTGATCGTTCTAATTTAGATTCCACTTAATGTTTTCGCTATGGTTAAGCTTTGGAGTCACATCCGCCTCCTGGTTGGTGCAGCTATACTCCACTGCTCTATCTTTATGCAAGACGCCCCTAAAATTAAGGGCTTTTATACCCATCTTTAGTCTGAGGATTTTTTCAATCACCATGCCCTTCAGTTACTTTGCCTCGGGTTTGGTTTAGTTCCGATCAAGGTAGTTTGTCAAAGTTGTGACTACCCTGATAACCCTGCTGTTGTTTCGGGGTAAGACATCCGGTCCGCATTATCCTTTAACGTTTTCCTCGTTTGTGTTCTACCAAATAAGCTGAATGTGCCAAGCTCCGATCTGAGTTCACAGTTCATCTCCGCAGATTCTCGCTCCCCCACTCTTCATAGTACTTCTGCAGCAATGGTGAAGCTTAGAGCAGTCATATCGCGTTCACCTCACGTTATTAGAAATTTTTATAGTGATGTCTTGCTGCGTCGCTAAATATTTTTCGGATCTTACCTTCTTTGGGTTGTAACTTGGTTGGCTCCAGCCTTGACATTTCAGATTTTACCTCTTCTTGTTGCTCGCCACCTTAGGTGATAGTTCCCTGGAGGACTTGTTCGATATATTGTTTGTCATTATCATCGTCCTTGGTATCCATATTGTAATGTTATAGGCGAAATCCGCCTTATCCTCGGCATCGCAAGAATTGGAGACTCGTGCATGGCCTTGAGACCTTACTATGTATAATACTTTCTTTTAATAATCTTTATAGACTCCCCGGCACCTTTCATAAACCCCCACTGTGGTCTTTCTAAGCGCAGTTGAGGGGGGGGGGGCACCGAGAACTATAAATAACACATCACGGTGCCCCCCCCCCCCGCGCTGCGTCGTTACTGCGTCGACCCGTACTCGGGGTCAGCGACCCCAAACTTCCTAATCTAATTTGACAACGTCGCGTGACCGCTACGCTGACGCCCCCCCCCCTCCCGGGAGTTGCGCGCAATGGCGGTCCGAGCTTCCACCCGGACCGCCTGTAACTCCCAGTGGTTCGACCGATGCAATGGGCGCCTATGCCCTCAGTCGCATCACTACGCTAAATGTATTATAAAATCTGCAAGCAAGACCGACCGCGCTACAGATATACGCCTAAAAACCAATGCATGCGTTATATGCGTACACGAGAGTAGACCAGATGCAATTCATTATACAATATTAAAATCTCTTACATTGCTACTTTATGTTATGTTATTGCTACTCCCCTTCTTCTACTTACTGTTCTTTATTTCTTGTTAACATTAAACCTGTTATTACTTTTCGTGTATGTTCTTTTTCTTAGTTTTTCTTGTGGTTATTTCCTCTTGCAATATATGATCCCAGGAGAGTCCTGGAAACCCGGCGTTACCCGGACAAAGTCGTGCTTACCCAGAACTTGGATTAGTCCTGGAGGGCGTCCGATTTTCGGGAGACAACAACTCTTGCGTTATGGAGCCCTCGGCATAGTTATTCACTCTTTAACTTGTTGAGTTTTTCTTAATAGCCGTGCCTCGTTGGTCCCCAAGAACGGCCAACAACCGCTCCGCTAACCGCAATGCCCCGATGCGTGGCACATGGCGGTCCGTACGCCACACGTTCCGGGATTATAGCTTTGGCAAGATAGAAACCTGTTTGAAGCGAAAAACTGAAATAGTAATGTTAAGATCAAAGTGGACGGAATATTATAAAACGAACATACGATATAACACTCCTTAAAGTCATCATTGTTTTTGATGATACTGGTTGAGATTTTGCGAGAGTCTATTGTATTGAATGCTCAGCTAGTCAAAGGCAGGACCAAGTTTCGATATAAGGGTCTGGAGCTCCAGATTTAGCAGGAACTTGACTGCTCCGAACGTCATGTCCAATCTCCGGTGCCCGTGGGATTGCCAATCCCCGAAGCTCCAGGGCCTACAATTTGTGTATTAGTATTTTTTGCGATTGGGTATCGTCTTCGTCCAAAAAAGCCTATCCATTGATGGCTCTCAGCCTTCCTCGGCCGATTTTCACGCTATTTGTCGCTCAATTACTATCTTTGAACCGGCGAAACCAATCTCTGCACGTTATTTCCGATGAAGCACTGTCACCGCAGACCTCCACGAGCATTCGATGCGATTCGGCAGCCGATTTCTTCAAATTGAAGCAGAACAACGGAGCAGTAGCAAGAATTTTCTCCTTATATTTTCTACTAATACGAGTGTCATGTCTCCTATTTTACCGTTGAAAGGGATTGCATTTCTATTACAACACGATTTGGATTTTTCTTTGTCCTGTGTTAAGTTCTTTCCAGCTATTCTTTATATTTTGGAAAGGTGAGTAATTAGAAGAATTTGAAAGAAGACTTCTTTTATCACTCTTCCAAGATAGATTATTTGATTCAATTATTTTCAGATAATCATCAGTAATACAGTAATTATCCAATTATACTAACAGTTTTATGGTGAAATTATAATAAGCTGGTGTATTTTTATCATAAATCAGAAATATTTTTTAATAAGGTACACAATGGAGAACATTTTCCATGCTCATATCAGCAGTTTGTTAAAGAAATACACAATAGTCTCACTTGTACTCTAACTAATGTAAATAAAAAATAGTTACTAAATTGGTTTCATGCTGAGTCAAGAAAGTTTCATGCTGACAAGAAGAAAATAACATTCAGTATAGAAATAGAATGTGAATACCAAATTCACAAAAATAAAGAATTCAATTACGGGATTAAACAGCTTGTTTTTACAGCTGTTTTAATACTTTACAGCTCCTAAAAAATTCAATAACTATTCAAACCAAAAGGCAAAGATAATTTTCTTAGAAGAAAAAGAAAGATTTATTAAGAAATTCAATAAATTAAGTGAACAAAAATTAAAATTCATTTCTGAGAACCAAATGTGAACAGAATTCTCCGAACGTAACGAGAATAAACATTGCATTGTGAACACTACAAATACGGACACAAATAATGAAGACCTACACGTACACAGACAAAGGTATTTAAAAGCTAATCTTATATAAGCATTAAAGAGGTCAAAAGCCATTGGTTGGTGAATCTCTCAAACGGTAAAATTTCCAAAAAAGTTCAAAATATTCTGAAACTGAGAAACAAATTTAATCTACCTTCAACCGTAAAACACGATTATAGCTTAATTTTAGGGGTAATATAAGAATTAGAGAAGACGTTCTTTATATACCAAAGAGAGAAAACGAGGAAGAGATTTACCAACAAAATTTGTAATGAGATAAAATTTAATACACATAAGCATATCAGCAGCACTGACAGATATATTATTAAAGATTTCATGATTATAAAAAATTTCTACGTGGCAACAAAGACAACATTATTATAATAAAAGCAGATAAAGATAAACATTACAGTAGTATACACCAAAAAAAAATTCCTTAAAAGCATGAATTGCCATGCTAGCAGACGAAAATTTATATTTCGTTTTACAGAAAGACTCAGCCAGAATGTTGGAGCCACATCTTATTGTCTTAAAAGGATGGAAAGAAAGGAATTTCATAATTAATAATCTTTCTGATATTGTCATACCTAATGAGTCAGAACTATGAAGGGCTTATGCTTTTCCCAATATTCACAAACCAAATGTACCATATAGATTATTAAATTTTAGTTTAAATATGCCTTTGTACAAATTTTCTATACATCTTCGCAACACTATAAAAGTCGGCATAATTTTTCTATCAAAAACAGCTTTACCGTCAAATGAAACTTAGACAACATAGTTTAACCATCAAATTACAAACTATTATCACTCGACGTAGTTTCACTTCTCACGAATGACTCTCACAAACTAGCAATACACAATATCAATAATAGATGAATAGAGATCAGTTAACGTACAAAATCTCATAAGACAACTTTTTAAACGCATTGTTCTTGTTACTAGAATCTATAGTCTGTGAGTTTGACATGATTATATACAATTTGAAGTCTGGTAGTCCTATGAATTCACCCATTTCACCATTACTGGCAAATTAGTTTTGATCGATCTTGAAAAAGAAAAGTGTAGAGTTCCTTGTCAATCGGTGGATCGACTACCTACTGTTGATATGTAGACGACATTGTCATAGCATCACACAAAAATGATATAGACACAATTTTAAATGAATACAATGATATTCATCACAGATTATAATTTACAATAAAACTTGAAAAAAATAATAGTTTAAATCTTCTTAACATAAAATTTAAAAGAAAATAATGTCAAGAATATTTCTACAGATTGGTATCATAAACCAATCATTAACAAACTTTCCAATTCGTAAAAATTTTGATTCTAGGTTTTGCCAATAAAAATGTAAATGTTTGATTGAATCAGTTTTTATAACTTAGGTATTGCGTGCGAATAAAATTTCTGTTTGTACTTGTCTGAGATTTTTTGTCACGGAAATTCACAGAGTGAAAAAAGCAGGTTACCCTAAAAAAATAACTACAGTTATGCTTAAAGTTTCAATTCTGTCTGTGATTATGTCCAAAGTAGAAATTGATTCGTGTACTGAAATTACAATACTTTCATTTACTGCATTTAATTAGATTAAATTTTAATCCACGCCTGTATCATATATATGAGAAAATGTGTTGAACCTTTACGTAATTGTTCAAATTTTATTACTATTATAAGAGTTTCAATAACCTTTACTATACCTAATCGTTTTGATTTTCCAAAAACTGTACTGTCCATTGTCGCGCTTTTCTACAGTTACTCTTCGTTGCGTCTGGCAGTTGAATCAGTCACAAGTTTTATTTCTCCGGTTAGGTTTGTCCTGCGTTATGTGGATACAACGAAAAAAAATCACCTCATTGATATCCACTTTTTGACATCGACCTTTATTTTTTGCTCTTCATGCAAGAGTAAAAGTCATTTGGCCTAACACCTAACGTATGTGTTTATGTATGTTTACGTTTATGCGTTAAACTTTCCCCTTAGGGTTACAGTCTTTGACATAACCTTTGTTTCCAGCTTCCTTCTTTTCTTCCATACTCTATCTTTATTCTATCTTACATTTCTACTGCTTCCTACCTCTCCTCTCCCTCCAACTGCGCACCATGCTTTTACTGGCGTCCACTCAGCCTTACTCTCCCTCTCTCTCTTCTCGCTCCCGGGATTTCCATTGCTTCTCGCATCTTTTCCATCACCATTCCCCTCTACTCTTTCCCTCCCCCTTTTCCTTTTACTTTTCTCCATCCCTCTCACCCCGCCCTCCGCCACCCAACATCCTCTCCATTGTCTGTCCCCAACCTCCCTCCATTCCTTTCTCTCTCCACTCCCCACCACATCCCGACCACCCAAACGTGTCCCCATGTCTCTTCTACCTTCCTTGACACCCTGCACTTTCCTCCTCCACCTCTACCCAATACCTTCCCTCCCTTATCTCGTTCCCCATTGTCCATTTTGCTACCCTCTTCCACCTACTCACTCTCCACCTCTTCTTTATTCGTTGCACCTTGCCTCCTTTATTCTCTATCACCTCTTCTCTCTGTTTTTGTCTTCCCACCCCTCCACTATCTTATCAAATCCCTCTTCCTTGCCTTCTTTTCTCCATTTTCACCAACCTCCTTCTCGCCTTTCCCTTTTCTCCTCTTCCTATTCTAACCCCACCTTTCCATTTCTCGACCTTTCCCTTATCGCCTCTCAACACATTTTTCCAACTCCCTTCCCCTCCATCTCTGCAACGTCTTCTCGAACCCTCACCCCCTTACCTCCGCTTTTGTCTGTACCCCATCCCTCTTCATCTCCTTTCCCATCATCGCCGCCGCCTTTCTCACCGTATTTCTGTATTGTGCCTCCTGCCTCCCGTTCTTCTGGAACACATATCCCAAATACCATACCTCCCGCACCTCCTCAATCCTTCTCCCCGCCACAACCAGCTTGCTGTTTTCTTCTTATTTCCCCCTTTTTTAAACATCATCACCTTCGACTTCTCTGCGTTCAGGGTCAGCCTCTACTTCCAAATCTAAATATCCCTCCAACATTGCCATTGCGATCCTCATCTCACCCCCCCCCCCCCGCCAACAATACTATATCGTCCGTGTATGCTAATAAGTGCATCCTTTCACCTACCACTCTGACGCCTCCCTCCTCATTTCACCCTCCCCCTCTTCCTCCAGATCTGCTGTCAGGGTATTAAATAATATGGGGCTCACAGGACAGCCCCCTTGCGGTGCACATGACCTCCTCTTCCACTCCTCCCACTCTCGCTCTGTTCCTCGTCTCTCTTATAGACGCCTCCATCGTTCTCACTAACCTTTCACTGATTTCCCTCTTCCTCATTGTCTCCACTAATATCCTCCTATCCACCGAATCAAAGGCCACGTTCAGGTCTACAGCGAAAATAACCAAGAAGACACATAAAGTAATATAAGATGGCTTCTAATAACAAATATAGACTATGAAAGTTTGTTATAAGGGTGCGGATAATACCGGTGGTCGGCGTGTGACTCTCTCGAACCTCAAAACGTTCTGCTCGTCGATCAGTAGATCGCGCATTCTTTCAAAAGCCACTCATCCCTCGCCCACACATCAATCAAACACGCTGCTTCCGAGAAACGTCGGCAATGTCCCATGAATCGATGACGCACATAAACAGATCGGGTGTGATTTCCCCTGCCTGACATTTTACACGGTCGTCCTGACAATTAATCGTCCCGATTAATCACCTATAATTAAACAGGAATCAGCAGAAAAATAAATGCAAGTTAATTACATAACTAGTATAAACGGAAGAATAAGAATAATCATACAAAGTCCCATAATATTAACTACTGTTTACATCCCTGTAAAGAGAGCGAAACGTAACTAAATAATTTGAGTCAATATAAGCTAAGACAAAAATACAAAAACAATCAAACAAAACTTAGGGATAGCTAATGAACTAGAATATAACTAATGTAAAAGTAACCACAACTACGAGAATTAAAATTAGAATAAATTAGCCGGGTTTCCAGGGTCACGTGTTGAATGCTTCGATTATTCCACGACAGGGTGCCTGCATTAATTAGAGCTCTTTGATATCTTTTACCACGTAACGGTTATTGCAGAGTACATAGTCAACCTGATGCGGTCCTTTGAATTTCGGGATACATTTTCGGAAAACACCCGGCAAAATATATCGTATCATTATTTGATCACCTATCTGTTAACTCCTGGCAGCTTTGTGTCTATGGTCGTAATATATCTTATTTGTATCTTGCGATTTTTGCATTTGTTTACTCGTTTTTTCTCGCAAGTACAGTAAATCACGAGATACCTTGAGTTGTCCGGTCACTACCAATGCCTCCCGTAATTCATCGATTACTTAACCCCGTTGATGCATTACGAAAAGTAGTACACTCAAACCTGTTTTTGTGCGGTGGATAGGGACCGCATAAAAAAAATCGCACAAAACTTCACGAGTAGTTATAAAACTAGTTTTCGCAACACCATTAAAAAATATTTTTTTTCTGCGGTGAATAGGGACTGCATAAAAAAAGTCTCACGTAGAAAATAACTCAAAACCTTACGAAATAACTTACGAATAAATTATCTTAATGGTCCAGAAATGTGAACTCGCTTTGAAGGCCGTCAATTAATACAACGGACTTGACGGATTATTAATTTGATTGAAGTTTTCATATACCGCACACAAAAAACGCAAAAATAAATCGCACAAAAAAAGGCCGCACAAAAATATGTTTAAGTGTATACTTGTTTGTAGTTGTCGTTAAAGCGTTGTTACACGTAAACTTTACGTGTGTAAGAGTCGTATACCAAAGTACCGCCTATACGTCAGCTAGTATTGTGACCATGGGTAAGATTGTCCGGTTGGTTCTTTCAATCTGACTATCCCCATAAGAGAATGCGATAGCAATTTTTACGTGCCGTATATTTTATTCACTTAAGAATTAGTCAAATTCCTGCAAAATAAAGCAACGGCTTCGATCTGAAATGATGCGTAAAGATCAACTATAATGCTCGAAAAAAGATCGGAGGCATTTTATCACCTCAAAGCGCTCAATGGTTTTCGTATCATATAATCTTAGGTGTTTCGTAAAAGCATCGATCACGACAAATACGTAATGAATTTTCTCCGGACTTGACCTAGATTAGTTTAGGTATGTTATGTAAACGCATTACACGTGAGACAGACCTTAACATACTTTTCGAACTTTGGTTTCATTTCTGGGAAGCAATAACTATTTAAAATGCTTTTAATCAGGATAGTCAGGATGATACGGATAATGCTAAGTCAGGATAGTGCCGGATGATGCTCTAAGACGGAGGGAACGTAAATTAGGACATCATTCAGATATTTCTGCTATATTAACGCACATTCTATTTCGAATAATTCACTTTCTGCACTCTCTAATTTCTTAGAGATTTTCATAATAACAGGGTCATTGTTTAGCATAATGCAAGATTTCGGTTAAACGAATTATCTTCGATGTCAAATATTTGTCGCCTTAACACATCCACGCGCGCTATACGATACCTTGGTCCATGCTCAAGGAAGTAATTGTAGCTCTGCATCTGCAGCACCGACTAATACGCACCCAGCAATACGAGGATTTGTCTCTTTCTTATTTAATGTTAGGTTTAAGACTTAGCAACCAGTGATAATTTTGAATTTTTATTCGAATCGGTATATTCGGAATCGACGGAGCGCGTAAACTATGGCTAAGGTTTCAATCTCAAAACAATGACTCAGTGTACGTTGTGCTTTGGTAAAGTAGAAAATTGAGCGCGAACGGCGATCAGCCTTTTGCTGCCATAATATCGCATTTAAACCCGATGAAATCGCATCACAATGGAGCTCGTTCTCATCTTACAGTGAATACAGACAGCTCTTTCTACTCGCATATCCCCGTGGAGTCACCAAACGATTCGAGCGTTTCACTCGTATGTTCTCATGCAGGCACCAAGCCTTTAAATTCAAATGTTGTCTATGATTTGTGGTCTTTTTTTATTATTGCCATATATTATACTATATATGTATAATAAATATTATTTCTCCTTTAATTAACCCTTATGGCTCCAAGCGTGTCTCTTTAGCAGCACCGATGTGCGGTATTTTTCTCCAAGTGTGCCTGTCAGGCATTTTTTATATGAATCGTGCTAATCCAAATGTACTTTTTACTTTGGATATTGTTCGAATAGCTATCGGTAATTGTTTATTGTAAGGAAAAAACAGAAATCTTGAAATTCATGGAAAATGAACAATTCATTCAGTCCAACATCACAACCAAAATGTATTCTTCAATACCCTCACACAACATGAGCGTCCTGCCACGCTATCGTCATGAACCAAGTGTGCTGTCGCTCCTTTATTCTTTCTCTCCTCTCCTTTTCATCAGTTGCCGAAAAGGAAGAAAGAAAAAGGATCTTGCTTCTTTACCAAAAGAAAGTAATGCGATAAAAACAAACAGTTTCCTACTATGAGACCTGTGAACGCAAACCCTGTTCGCATCCAAATGAATGTTTTAAAAAATACCACACATTAATAAAATATAATTAATAATATAAATACTGAAATCAAAATTATATTACTTCTGAAAAGAATAAAGATTGTTTTGAAAGACTTTAATATCATTATTTACACGCTATTATAGCATTTAAAGTCTGACACTTGAAAACTTGCAATTCAAAATATGACAAGAATAAGTTGTAGTTGCCAATCGATATTCACACTTAAAAGTTGGAGTGTTAAGGGGTATTCGAATTATGTGAGGTGTAGGTACATACTTTGTCAAAAGTAATTACAAACAAAGATTTATATCATTTACTGTATCTTATATTCCTATATTTCCGTATTACTTCACAACTTTTCTTACTAAATAGTAGTAAACACCAAACCACATTTGATTACCCTTCTCTCCATTTTATTAAAAAATATTGGTAATAAATATGAATATTCAAAAATATAATATTGCATGCATATGCATTATAAAATAAATATTTTAGTTTAGATATGCGTTTTTATATTTCCTACTTTCGTTTCAATGTATTTTGTCACAAATGTTAGTTTCCACATTAAAAATATAAAAAGAAAAAAAAATGTCCAAAATTATTTTGAAAACACTCAATTTATTTATATATGTAATGTATATAATGAATAGTTTTTGTAAAAATAGATAATTTATTTAACTGAATGTCATTTAATTAAAAAAGTTAATGAAATAATGGTTTTGAACCTCTGGATTGTAACACGACATCGGCGCACGCAAAAAAAATGGCAAAATACATAATTTCTGCAAATATGTTTCACTCCTTCCTTGATAATCATTTTATTGCAGTTCGCGATACAATTCCCAAATTGATGGAAATAGGAATATCTATTATCATATTACAATAACTAAAAAATAAAACATTTCATCTGATACATTTTTAAAGAATTTTTTAATGAGACTTTGAAAATTATATACTTCCATAAAAAAATTGATAATAGATTTTTTTTATTTTTCTGCCATAATTTTACTTCAAATATATAACAAATAAAGGTTTTATATGTTATACAAGCATTTGCTCAAAACAAGGCATATAGAAACTCATTTTTCTTTCATAGTACGCTCAAAATATAGTGCAGTAATAAGCCTGACCTTAATACTGAATGGACGCAACCCTGCATAGAAAAAAATACGAGTGGAAAGGATTATAGGAACATCAATTAGCCGATCTTTTAATATTCCAAATGTCTATCTTTCTGCTTCTCCAAAACGAAAGCTAGCGTCTTTCCCCGTAAGATCGTATAGAGACTGGTTACGTCTTAACAATTTTCGACAGGATTCCTAAAATATGAGCATAATCTGGGGAATCGTTACACTTCCCTCACATTTCGCGGTCCTTCGAGCTTTCTTATTGCCTTAACGCTTTCATACGTCGATTAAATACCGTCTCCCGTATACCCCAAGTAAACCAGTTTTGTCTAAAAAGAAAACGTCGGCATTCCTCTAAATGTAACTCTATCTTATTCGCGACCAATAACGTGAATACTTTTTCAAGGATCTGAAAATGATATTCTATAATCTTTGTTACTAAGAGGAAGTCGTCTAAATTCCGGTATCAATCTGTTCTTGAAGAATATACCTACCGCTGTACTGAAATCTGAGAGGTGATCTTATTAATCCGGATAGCATTCTTAAATATTCATACTGCTCATACGGTGTAACAAAGGAAGTGTCCTTCGTGCATTGTGATGTGGAAAACCAATCTTTTAAATCTGACGTCGAAAAGTATTTTTTCCCCGATAATAAATCCCAGCTGGTCTTTAATTAGTGAGAGGGAAAATTGTCGCAAGTAGTAAATTTATTGAGTACTTGAAAATCCACTTACATTCTGATCTCTCCATTTTTCTTCCTCGTCAATACTATTGGTGATCCGTATTCAAGCGCGCTTTCACGTATAATACCTTTGACTATCGGTTCATCCAAAATCTGCAGTAGTTCATTTTTTCCATCATAAGAAAGTCTTCGTGGGCAAACAAAAATATTTTCATAACATTTTCTACTGCGCTGGTTTGAGGCCTTTGACCGTTTACATAATACCACATAAATAAATCGCGTACTCGCGCTATTAGTTCCAGCAAAAGGTTCTCGTTGACGTCTATGTCCGATGCGTACCCGGGGAGATCGTCGTTATCAACGTCAATACTCATAATATCGGCAATTTCCTTCTTCGTGTCTAAGACAAATTCGTGCGTTTTATAAAATCGCAATCTAATAGAATTGAATGTTGCGTTCTCTCATCCGGAATGACTCGTAATGTAAGGTCATAATTCGCTCTATCGAACACGAGCGTCGTTTCTACCCAACCTAATACCGTTAACCTACTACCATTAACACCATAAAAACGGTCATGTTCTAGATCGCCTCGTATGTACACAAGGAATCATTAATTTGTTTCGAGACTCCTGAAAGTAAGCAAGAAGTTGGAATATGACTGTGGCGGTGCCAGACGGCAGGAACCAATTGGTGCAGATTTATAGCTTTTATGATCGGCTCGCGCGCTATTTACAATCTGCGCAGAAATATATGATGAAAAGTTACGGTGGTGTAGTGGATAATAGCTCGGATCTCTACGCGGAAGAGCCGGGTTCGAATTCTCCGCCCATCACCCTTGATCTTTCACTTTAACTTTAAACTTTAACTTTCACTTTAAAGTTCTAGGCTAATGACCTTAGCAGTCGGTGCCGAGAATTAAAAGGAAATAAATGTATGATTATGGTTGTTACGATACACATTGACATAGTTAATTATATTATTCGTAGAAACGTGCGAACATAACTTTATAGAACATAATATAACTTATTGCTAGTTGAAAAAGGGGAGAAAAGAATGAATTATCTTTCAAAATTAAAAAAATTTTCCTTAAAAAGAAACTTTTGCGTTGGAGTTCTTATCTATAATGATTTCATAATATCAATTAATATAAAAGATTAAATTAAGTAGTTGTGCAAGCACTAATTGCTTAATTGCTTCTTTTCAGAGCTATAAAATGATTTTTCTCAGAGCTACGACGCGGTTCTTGACAGAACCACAATTTATTTTACATTGAAACAAGGAGTCAAGTAATTAATATAAGGAAACTGTTGTACGCAATAGCTCTGATGCAAAAGTTCTTTCTTAAAGGATATTTTACAATTTTAAAAGATAGTTTTTTCTTTTCCCGTCTACTTGGACTTGCAATAAGTTATATTATGTTTTATAATGTTGTGTTTGCACGTTTCTATGAACAATAGAATTAAATATGATAATGTGTATTGCAATAACCATAATTATAGAGTCTATAAATGTGGCCGCCACGGTCATATTTTAAGTTCTCCTTGCTGCCCTTGAGGGATACTGGAACAAATTATTGATTCCTTATCCACTTGCGCCACCGTTACATCTATCCCATGGAAACCTCGCGAAATTTACTCCACGGAAGCTTCTAAAGCAAAGCACTTTTCCAAAGAAATCTATAATTCGCATATGTGCGTGTTTGTTCTAGAAATTTCTTATTATATCGTTCTCAGTATCATAACATTGAAGCATATATTGAGATCCAAGCAGAATGAAAATCAAAGGACCGAAGAATGCAGGACGTATCACTACTCAAAAAGGGTTAAAAGAACATGACTCTACATGTTCATTTTGTAACAAAAAAAAAATAATAGAAATCTTCACTCGTTAAGCATATACAATAATTTTATTTTTTTTATGAACATGTTCACTTTTTATCCAACATATAAAATAAAATTGAAACAAACTCAAAAAGAAATTAAGTAAGCATCGAAAGTAAAAGTACGTATTTTACAGATCACATGGTATTTGATGTATGACGAAAATAAGGCTATAATTTAGATAAAGAGATTAAAACTATTATTCATGTCTAATATTATTAAATAAATTCTTGTACATACATTATGCATCATATTACGAAAAGAATTAAACGATTATAGTCTTTGCATTATATGTTTCATTTTATACATTCACGAATAAAATGTCACAAGAGAACATGTATTTCTCCTGCGTATTATATTATCCGAATAGTTCATGCGAATTTTTAGTAAATAGTGAATCGAAAAGTCGACGTGAATTTTCCGGAAAATCTCAATACATTTATTTCAGTCGTTGTAGGAATATTTCTTCTTATTTTAAACTGTCCTACGATTCAACGATGGAAACATAAATGTACAATACCTGTACATTTTCAACAGGAGACGAACATAAATAAAAATTGCATTACTGTCCAAGTTCTTCCATGCCTAGAATTAAAAAAAAAAGGAGCATCCGCAGGAGTAGCATACGAAAACCGTAGAAGCCTTTTTCCTTCTGGGTTATCTGCTAAAAATCTTACATATCATCATATACCGCATCATGCATTACTTTTCTCCCCTATTAATAATGCCTATCTCTTTACTCGCACTTGCATAACATATTGCATAGTGCTCCATAAAGCAACATCATATTTTACTTAAGCTAAAGCGGTCTCGGTAACATGATCGAAATATACGATTGCCTTTGGCCGTTGAATTGTTTTACTAACGTATGTTCTTACAGCAATCGTGTAATCGCTATCTTTTGAAATGTACTGTTAGCCGCTGACAAGCATAATGAACTTCGTTCTTTTCAATAAATTTCATCGCATTTTGAAAATAAGATGAACATGACCGATTGAATAATATTGTTCCCATTCGTAATTATTTGGTTAGCAAAAATTTGTATCCGAAAAAGCTAAATCAATGTTCTCGATTATGAATCGACACCCGTAACGATATACATTATCACTAATCGTTATTCATGATACCTTTCTTTGTCGCAGAATGGGCATCCTGTTAAGGGATATGAATCTGACGTGGCGATGACAAGTCTGATCTTGGAGAACGCGGACTTGAACCGACTTTTTCCAAAATGCCGGCCTAGGGGCGGCCCACCCCCGCCCCCGGGGGGCTCAACGCAGATTAACCAGCCGCATGAGAGCCTCTGCCAGGCAGAGGCCGACGCTATTACCACTATCAAGACGATCGTCACCACCGCCTCTTTGAATACCGTGACTACCGGCAGCGTATTATCGGACGACATGATCGATCTTGAACGGGACACTATCGACAGGCAAGTTATCCTGATTGTTTCCTTCCAGTTCTGTTCTCATTCTTTATTCATTTCCTTAACCCAACGGCGACACGGTATGTCGACGCTAGGACATTGCAGCTAATACCAAAATTTTCATTGTATTTATTCAATATTAGATTTTAGTATTTTCATGCAAATTTTGTAATGCAAAGATAAAGTAAGAATATTCTCAAAATCGACAGATTTTATGAATATAATAACCATTCTGTTCATGTGCATCATATATATAAAATAGTATATTGCATTTCTCGTTGCATACATATACAGGGTTTTCGGAATAGATTTGATAGTTTCATTGGGAAAAAGAAAAAGAGCTTGATACCTACAAAATTGAATAGATTTCAAATAAAGTCAATAGACAAGGAAATGACGCTATTGTCAAAGAGTTTTACTCAGAATAACCGCCATTGGCGTCTATTATAGCCTGAATCCGTTTCCCTGGCAAAGGTCTCAAAAACTTCTTTAATTCTGTTGATTAACTGGGCTTTTGTAGTACTGGCACGGCGATTGATGTGTTTACTCATCAAACCGATCCTATCGTTTGGAGTCTGCCGATACGCAAGCGAATACGCCTCAAGCTTTCCAAAAACGATTTTGGATCAGGACGAATCGGAACCTGCCGATTAGAAAAGAAATTAAATGTTGGTTGATTCCAGATATTTGTATTCTTTTCAATACGCAGTCGAGTGCACCTTAGATAGTTTAAAAATATCGTGACGTCCACTATTGGATGGAGAAAAACTCGATTAAGAATACTTACACAATATGATTGAATCTTACTCGTTAAAACTTAAGCGCAGGGAGATCGAGACCATCGCGAACTTTACTGTAGCGTTTAACCGGAATGAAAACTCGAATTGTAGTGATCTAACTGTGCGCTGTGGCCAAAAGTATCTAGTTGTATATCGATAAAATTCTACCCCTTCCCGATGAAAAAAATGACGACAGAGTGACCTGATTCTGCACGTACATCTATGCCATGCGTTTTAGATTTCGGTCTTGTTTTGGGGTTCTCAGAATTTGTGATGTTGACGAAGGGTCAATATCTTCGCTGATCTTCTCCCCATTTCCTGTTACGATTAAGGTACTCGACTCACAGGCGCCCAGTACAGATAACTTTAGTTGTTTGGTCTCTCTACCTCTCTTTTCATAGGCGTAGGGACGGTACACGTAACATTATATAATATTGCATTTCTGCTAGCAGAATCATTGACTCTTGTTTCAACATATTTAAGATCTAAAAATCCTGTTTAAATTTTAATGTAGTTTATTACGTAAAATACAAACATGATTTTTTATTTCTTTCCTTCATACTTTTACACCAAATATTGCCTGTGTACAGGTCACGAGTTACACGGTCATTATCCTTTTTTTATTTTTGACATCAATTATTGAGGTCATTCGGCTTAGGACCTACGGTTTAAGGTGGATACCAAACCACCAGAGCTACAGTATACATATCACATGGAAAAACCAAAGGTGATGGGCGGGATTGTAACTTGAGTCTCCCGACTGGAAGTTTTTTTTTATTATATTTTTATCCACAACACCGTTGTAGCTGTACGGTCACTATGATATTTAGAACGCTACATGTGTATGTTGCAAAATTAGGAGCCTGTTGTGTCGTTTCTTTCTTATACCTCAGGTGGATAAAAATCACCTAATGTCGGCTAGATAACGGTTAATCCCCCGATTAACATTTCTTATCGGTTTTTGCACAATGATCGTACTTTAAACTTACTCGATAGTATTAATTCTCCTTTCCAAATTAACAAACTATAAGATCGTCGATTCCTGTGAATAGTAAGATCTTAACACCAACAATAAGTGTAATAGGCATAGCACTTAGAACCCATGCAGAAATTTAAGATTCACGAAATCGTATAAGCTTTATTTATTTGCACACGTTTACTTTAAGAAAATATACTTAATTTATTCAGGTGATATAAAATTTATAATTGCATATTTACTTTGTTAGAAAAAGAGAAAAAAGATCCCGCTCAAAGCGATAATAATTTATTTACATAAATAATATTGACAGCAGAAATTAACTAAAGCAATTACTAAATGTAATTTCATAGTTAGTAAAATTTATAAGGAAAGTACGCGCATATTTTATAAACCTCTTGCATCACTCTCGTAAATTTTTGCGTAATTTCTTTATTTACGGATTTCAGAATTATTTCAACGATAAACGTTCCAAAAATGTTTGTTTAGGTAGGGGAGAGGCAGAAGAAGTTCCTCTGTTATAATATAAGTATGGTAAACCTCCATAAGAGTTACCAAAAAGCATCTATCTAAATGTCATCTGCGTTGCTTCTACTCCTATGTTATTTAAATCAGACTTCTTTCGAAAAAGTTCACAGCTCGTCACTGTCTAACATGAAAAATAATATTTGTAATTTAATTTTTTTTCGGTAAAATGCTTATTGACATATTGCTGAAAGTTTGCCTATATAAATGAGACCTAACACAATATAATTACGCCCACATTTACTTATCTATCACTGATTCTACCACTACTTTTATTGTATTATCACCCCAAGTATATTAAGAAAAGGGTTACATTTGAAATAATAATAATAAGAAAATATTTATGAAAGTAGATACACATTTACACGCTGACCTTTTTATGGAAGGATAAGTCCAATCCGCGGCAAAACGTAAACCGCATAAACCATATCCAGACATGTCACTCATACGACAAGAAAGTAATTTTGTTCAAATGTAATACGATAATTATGGAAAATGCAAAAAGTTTTCACACATTTCCATAAATTTGATAGAACAGCAGTATTTAGTTTCTATTCGGTAGAAATGAGATCTTATACTTTCACTATACGTATCTGATTTTCTATCTATTTTACACTCTGCCTACACATGGATCGGCGATGAAGACTTTATGCTTCTACCTTATTAGTTGAGTGACTTTCTTCACAGCGTCAAGCAAAACATGTCTTCAAATCATCATTCTTGCAAGTGTTACTCAAATCGTATTTCTTTCTTCGTAACTGCACTTAACACATTCGCGCTGACACGTAGCATCATGGTGGCTCACACTCGGATATCTTATCGAACAGCGAGTACCACCGATGGCTCACACTTGCATGTCTCATCGAGCGGCGTGTACAACTGGTGGCTCAGATTTTTATTTCACATCAGACAGCGTGTATTATCAAACGTATACATAGTTTGTTGAATTAGTTTTGGTAAATAAGAAAAATCGGCGTATTGTTAAAAATTTATTTATTTATTGGTAATTTTTAGAATTTAAGGTATATTTTACTTTACGGCAATTCGTAAAGATGGTCTTATCGAGCAGTCACATCTGACACTTTTAATCATTTCTCCATCTGCTTATGGTGGAGCTAAATATCAGTCGTCAAAATGACATTGCGCATGAAAAAGTTAATAATATTTGTCCACATAGTGCGTGACCCAATAATTAATTAAAGGTTTATCAAACTTTAGGAATACATTAAAAATAGAAATTATAGAATTTAAGGTGGAGAATTAAACAGTATCAAGAAAAAGATGTGGAAAAAATTGGACACTGGAGTAATCGGACCGGGACTCGAACTAATAAACCTTCAATTAATTATTGGGCCACGCACTATGTGGACCAAGGTTACTGACTTTCTCACACGCAATGTCGTTTTGATGACTGAAATTTAGCTCCATCATAATCAGGTGGAGAAATTGTTAAAAATATAAGATGTCACTGTTCTATAAGATCATATTTACAAATTGCCTTAAATATATCACGAGCAAGGAGCTTAGGAGTTTTTAATGTATACATAATATTTTACTTTATTGAAATAAAGTGGGACCAATTTAGTTTTATTTCATTAGTTATACATTTTTTTCGGAAGGGGATGAGGAGAATGGTCTTCATTTTTTCCCGGTTTGCAATTATAGATTTATTGGACGAATCATTTACTTCCATGTCTATGTTATCCATTTTCTACTAGGTAAAAATGATAAAATATAAAAGTGCTTACAACTGTTATTTATATGTTTATTTATTATTTAATATACTAATAGGTATGTTCTATTACTAGCAATGCTCTTAGTAAGTCAAATACAATTTGCAAATTATCCCAGAATTGGTTAGAACTGTCTGCTGGGAAAAGTTATTACAAATTTAATCACTGACTGTCTGTTCTGTTCTATCTATAGCTGTTACAATCTGTTACTGATTACGAAAGAGTAGTGACGGTAAAGGTAAATAAAGCACTATTATTGAACTGCCAGTTGACGAGAAACGCAAATTGCACTGTCGGTATCAATATGTTAAACCGTGTTTCCTAATTCGTAGGTAGCACTCGAGTTGCGCCTTTTTAGTCCTCAATATAGCAGTGCGACTTATGCATTCAGTACAAATTGTGGTCGTAATTATATCGTGTTTAGTCTCATTTTGATGAAGAAAATCTCATCGACATATCTAAAAAAATTGCAGGTAAAAAACAATGAAATTAAAAAAGTTTGTGGTAATATTTTTTACGATGGTTTTTAAATGTCTCACTTTCTCACCTCGCATTTACCCTGCCTCCTTTGTCCGGGGTCCACTTTGTGCGCCGGCCCTTTTGTTCAGCAGAATACAAAGGCCTGGAAAACCGTGTCTTCTACTTCCAGAGTCAATAATCGTGTTCATACTATGGGACTTTTGAGACGACTTTACTATACCTATACAAGCGATACTAATAAAGGAAGAGACTCTCTTAATTCCTGGTAAAATAAAGTAAAATTCCTGCAAATTGTGTACAACTTGTATAAGCTCTTTGACACCGTGGCAAAAGTTTGAAAATAACATAGACATATTACGATTGATATTTCATACGAGAAATAATTTTTTAAGCGGAATTCTCCCATAAACTAGAGAAAATAAAAATCTTCAAAGTGTCCTACTACAATCACATTAACTCCAATGTTGATGAAAATACTTGAAATGCATTCACACTTATTCACAATACTATTTACATTACTTAACTTTGAATAAGTGATATGCACCAGGAAACCTAAACGTACACAATGAGCACGGAAAGTGGATAAATAGCACCGCGGATTGCAAAAGCGTTCAAGTTTCGACGTATCGCATTATACGAGAATTTTACGTGAGGAGCAAAACCGAATGTACCGCGATTCCTAACTATTGAAATATCCAAAAGGACTTTTCTCCTTTTTCAAGCGTGATTTTTGGAAAATCGAGCTTTAGCTGCATAAATCGATGAAATATCTCTCAGTACATTTTGGAAGCCCGTTGTGTTCATCGTCAGGACGTATGAAAAGTATTTGCAAACAAATAGAGCGAAAAAAATTGAATGTATTTCTATCATTAATCAAAGTGCAATAAAAAACGCAACAATAAATAATCGTTAAATAAATTTTTACCCGACACATAGACCCCAATCAGTCATGTTTTTTCTAGTCACCAATAATCGTGCTTTCAATCCGTTTACTTGAACAAAAAATAATTGTTGATAAGGATTTGCTCTTACTCATTTGTTATAATACACCTCATTTCCCCACTACGACATAACGGATAAAACTGCAACTCGACAATTATATGGATTATGCAATTATTGCTACGTGCCTTCTGTTTGGTAATAAGAATCTGTACAGACATTACTATTTCCAATGTACAATCTCATTAAAATAATTATAAATAATTACAAATCAATCCTGGTAAATTTATCAGAGTATTTTTATCTTAGATAATGTTATAAATCTCAAAATGTATTTACGAACAAAATATATAAAAAAATATTCAAAAATAGGTAATATAAAAGTACCTACATCTAAAAATACTTTCCATCCAATTTAGTACCACCTAAGTACCAAAAATTTTCACGAATACTTCCATATTCTATCAATCATGCTCTTAAACGTTTTAATATCATACACTTTACGATTGATACTTTTTTCTTTCTGAGGAAATACGTGTAGTAAAATTATGTTGTTAAAGTATGGTTTATTGAAAAGTTTAAATGCACACAAAAACTCTTGAGACTATTCCCTCTGCAAAACTTCTCTCTAACTGGAAACTAAAAACTAAAAACTGATGCCTACGTACACAAGAAATCAATAATTTGCAAGGAGAGAACAAATAAATAGTTACAAATCAACAATAAGCAAGAGGAGAATATAGAATATAACCGTGGTGGTGTCAGGTGGCAGGGTCCAGATTTCTATACTCTATGATCGACATGCGCGCTATTTACAAACTGCGCAGAATAATATAATTATGGTTATTACAATACACAGTGACATATTTAATTGTGTTATTCATGGAAACGTGCGAACACAACATTATAGAACCTCACATAACTTATTGCCACTTCGAGAAGGTGGGAAAAGAATGAATTATCTTTTAAAATTAAAAAAATATTCTTTAAGAAGAAACTTTTGCATCGGAGTTAATACGTATAACGATTCCGTAACATTAATTAATTGAAAGCATTAAATGAAGTAGTTGTACAAGGACTGATTGCTTAATTGCTACTTTTCAAAGCTATAATGCACTTTTTTAGAGCTATGGCGCGGTTCTTCGCAAAACCACAATGTATTTTACATTAGGACAATCGGTCTAGCGAAATCGTTATATGTAATGACTCTGATACAAAAGTCTCTTCTTATGAAACATTATTTCCAATTTTCAAAGATAATCCTTTCTTTTCCCACCTTATACTGACAAAAGGTCATATTAGTTTTTATATGTAATACAATTAAATATGTCAATGTGTATTGCGAGGACTATAATTATACATTTCTGTGTACACCTAATTCTGTTTTTACCCGATAGTTACGTTCCCAAAGAATACGTGTAAAAAAAATGTGTGAAAAAAAATATCTCCAATGTGGCAGCTATAAAAATAAAAGTAAAGAAAAATTTTCTTCGTAGAATTTGGGTGGATCGTGTTAAATCAAAATAAGTCATGTAAAAAAAGAATAACATTTTTTTCTTAATTCGCTTTAAATCAAAATCGTGTAAAAGAAGTTTGTCTAAGAACAAAACTGGGTGTATTTTGTATACAGCGGTATACATCATAAGGTCTACATATTAGGTTGTTCGGAAAGTAATTCCGTTTTTTTCCGACAGAAGATTTAATCGTATTTTTTTGCACCCAACTTTACACTTAAGCCACATAATCAGTATATGTTTTGAGAGCTGATATAGCAAGGTTTGCGTGTAAAAAAGTCCAATTGATTCTACGCAGTAGTTTTTGGTTGGCGCCTTTTTAAATATGGA
>JBCFXI010002378.1:0-23838 GCA_038496175.1 Ampulex compressa | reverse complement strand
CTATGTGATATGTATACCGTAGCTCTGGTGGTTCGGAATCCACCTTAAACAGTAGGTCCTAGGCCATATGACCTTAGCAGTCGGTGCCGAAAAATGAATTAAAAAAAAAAAAAAAAGTTAATCTCGAAATTAATCTGATGATATCATACTGTACAAATGTCCCTGTATGCTAGGCATATATTGTAAAAAATAATTAAATAAATAAGACGTGGCATCTTATACCCTAAAATCAATCAGTTTCGTAGTTGAGGTTTATAGTTATAGTACATCCACTTTTCATAAAAAAGAAAGGTTAAATGGCAAATTGCACACACTACTGGAGTAAAGGATGTTGATACAATTTAGTTCACGTGCTGTTCGCGTATCCTGAGAAAAATCTAATTGTTTGGATGATAAGCACATACCTCCTGCTCACGCGTATTTTCGAGGCAAGTGTATTTTTTGCTGAACGATCAGACACACTAATTTAACTGCGTAATGAAGACGGCGATTAAGAAGAGTCGCAACTGAGTGAGATAACACACCATGCACATAAGCATTGATATAAACATAAATAGGATTCGTGGTATACGGAGACGGTAAATCATAGGTTTTGGTAGATTCCTCGTAAGCAAAAGGATATTACTTCTTTACAATTTGTATGCAAATTTGTCAGTGGTACGAAAGTAAGAATAAGCGTGTCCAGCAAAGATGTTTCTTTGCCCTTGTGTCATCGCAAGGTTTTTTTTAACACATTGCCGGCCACACATTTCTCGAGTCGCCGTTGTGCTGCCGCCGGTGAGATTCACGCATGTTCTACTGCTCGCGAACGGTGGTATTAAAGATTTCAACAAAACACAATCTGGTAAATTGGGAGAGGAAAGCAATGCAAATCATTGTTCCCTGTTTCAAACATTGTTCTGCAACAATGTATCTCCCTATACAATCATGGAAATTAAGCATTACCGCTGGACAAAAAAAAATCACGCATACCTGACAGCAACCGATAACGGTTGGTAAAGAGAAGTCACGCGTACGTGACAGCAGCTGGCAAAGTTTTAAGCTGCGTGAACATTATATTGCTATAGGAAAAGTGGTGTAAGAGGAATATGTTGATGCCACTACTATAAATAGTAGGTTATTGTGCATAATATAACCGATATCTGTTTACCATCAAGTTAGCTGTAGTTTTACTGCTTAGAATTTTCGCTAGGTGCAGTAATCATTCTACGAACATTGTTCTACATGGACCATTTGTGATATTAAAGCGGTAGAAGGTACCATTTTCCAAGTATGTCGCTTGCTTCTATACTGTGCCGAACATAGGAAATGGCGAACAAAGTGAACCACGGACAATAGAATTGGCTAAGCCTAATGTAACGCAAACGAGACATTTAAAAGCCAGCCTAAAAAATATTGTCATTAACTTTTTTAATTTCAATTGTTGCAATCTTAAAATCCTTTACATATTGGTGAGATTTTATCGATCAAAATAATACTAAATACGACAAAATTACGACCACATTTACTTATTTATTATAATATTTATTCAGTAATAGACCTTATTAACTTTTTAACCGAATCATAAGTCTGACTTATTTGAAAGTTATATAAAACTTTATGCTTTGTCATACATATAAAATGTAAGCTATAATTCTATAATTTCCGCCAAATGTATAAGGTGTGATGCGACTGGTACATGAGGATAGAGCCAGTGCTTGCGCAACTTGAATGAAGAAGAAGACACCATTCAACAAATACACATACAAGCGTAAGCTAACATCGCCTGTTCGCGTGTAAATGGATTTGTGGAGCAGTTCGGCAATATTTATGGAGGAATTATAATGTATTAAAAATATTTTCCTATTGTAGGCGTCGTGGAAAATTTGGACCTATCCAACCCTCCCGTCAAATCATGCCGCGAATGCCTACTGTTGTTACGGAGGATTCCTAACGCTATAATGTTATTATTTCAAATGTGACAAACAACCTATCTTTCTTAATTTAATCAGATCAAATATAGAATAAAATCGGTTGTAGAATAAATATTAAATAAGTAAATGTAGTCGTCATTATATCGTGTTTGGCCTCATTTTGATCGAAAAAATCTCATCAATATATTCAACAGAATTTCAGATAGAGAAAAAGTTATACTAAGAAAGTGATATCATTACATTAAAAAACGTCGAGTCGTGCTCCTCTCAAAGGTGCCGTATACTCCATTCTCTGCGGCTTGATTGAGGAAGGTCCAGGTGCGACTTTAAAAGAACTTTTCAGAAAATTCAGCGTGACACGTATACACCCCTCGAGACACGGAACATATTAAGTAAAATGAACAATGGAAAAAATCTGAATTTGTGTAATTTTCTTATATAAATTTAAACTTGGATATAACGCACTGAAAACAATCCATAATATCGATACGTTATTTGGAGAATGTGCAGCTAAGGACGGATCTGTATGGCATGGGTTTGAAAATTTTCCAACATAAGATATGAACCATAAACATCAATTACACAATTGCACCGTTAATGGCGATTAATTAAGAAATTTAGTTAACGATTATATGGACCGTTTATTTTGAAAGTGTTTATTTTAAAAGTCAATTTAAAAAAAAAGAGATATCACGTTATTTATGCTTAATTCAGTGTAAACTTTTTGTTCATAACTAATTAGTATTTAATACTTTAAAAAATACGCTTTGTTCAATTTAATATTGGCCGATAAAAGAAAGTGCGTATCCATTGATTATGAAAGTAGTGTAAGTCCAATTTCGATAGACAGGTGGTGAGGTCAGTGACTACAGCTTTTTACCCTTGTACAATATACAAAACGCAATTAAAAAACCGATAAGAAGAAACACTAATGTGGTGCGCGCGAATTTTACATTTAAAAAATATAATGCGGTGAAACAGTACAGTCTAAGAGACGAGTCGTCACGCCACTATGTACACAAAGGGCATAGGAATTTCGAGTGCCGTATGGCCTCGAATGTATGAATGCATGAGTGTGTGTGTATGTGTGTCCGTTGTGTGCACTGGAGTCGAGAAAAGAAAGCCGATCAGGACAGTCGATGAACAGAGTCGGGAAAGGATAGTCAGAAAAGTCGGACGCGAATAGTTAAGAAGTACGACGTAGAGAAACTCGTTAAGAAGCGCGACGACTGGACTAATTTTCTCACCTTATATCCCTTTATATCCGACTAGTATCAATAGTGTTTGTATATATATATTATTTCTATTAATAAACTATATATATATTATTAATCATAAATTCATTATACTACACTAATGGAGAAAAAGTAAATTAGTTGAAAATATATTGGATGAGATTATGCAAAAGTACACCGTATTCTATTTTACATAAAACATCAATGGAGGAGACAGAATTTAATACTTTCGATTTAAGAATTTAAGATTTAAAACACCTACATGTCGGAGACTACCAAAATTTTTAAAAAATCGCGAAATATCATTAATATTTCAAAACACTGTCACATGAAAAACATGAAAAGAGAATACCAATATCTTTTATTAAGCTCACAATATATAGATATTATTAATGTTAAAATTAAAAAATACTACTCCGATTATATTTCTTGTTATTATTTGTAAACGAAATTGAATTAATATCAAATATATTTTAAGTGATATTTGATTTTTCAAAATTAAAGTTAAACGATTTTTACAGTTGACTAATTTTAAAAGTGGTGTAAGTCCATTTGTAGCCCGTAAATATACATTACTTTCATTAAATTCGCCTAAAACAAATTTCTATAATCAAATTACATATTGATAAATTAGTAGAAACATTGCCACAATCGATAATATTAACCCATATTTTTTAATGAACGAATATACTAACATTTAATTTTATCGAAACAAGAGAAAATGAACTTACACCACTTCCAAAATAAACGGTCCATATATATATACGTAATTATTCGTGAGATTAGATACCAACCACGAGCTTCTTATTCTCTAATTTCCTGTAAATTTCAAGGTATTATAAAAGTGACAAAATTGGATAAATGAATTCCTCGTGATTTGAAACACCAAGCTACCTATGCCATCAGGTGTAGGAGTTCAACGGTAAGGCAATCACCTGGAAAGGTGATATCACATATCAAGCAATCGAATATTAACATTTAAAGATAATTGTCCGCACCAAACAGAGAATGTATGAATTACACCGGTTCTCGTATCAGCGAGTAAATACAAATTTTTACAAACTATGCTTAACTTTTGAAGAGAACTATATACTCTACTGATACTTTCACGAAGATCTCATTAATATACTCATTCATAATTCATAAACGGGTTAATATTATAATATAATAATTATTACTGCTTCGGGCATTAACGGTGAGGTATACCGGTGCGAGTGGTCACCAGATGTTTTATTACTCTGTAGAAAACTCGAGCAAAGAGTCACCAGGGAAGGACCTGGTCAAAATCATCATAAAACATCTGGTGAACAAATGCTTGCTCAGGTAAGGGTTAATTAACAAATGCGAAAAACGTTTAACGGGAACGTCAGTCCTACCCTCGCAGGACCGCCCCACCAAACTGGAATCTTCACTGCCAGTTAAATAGGCAACGTCCTTTCCAACGAAGAAGAACTTTTATTCAAACGATACTCGAGGACAGATTGATATGCGATCCCGCAACTAGAGGTAGCCGAGAATTATACGGAACTTCTAGTCGAGCATCATGCGAATACAGACCGATAGGCGATCCTTCAATCTAGAGGTAGCCAAGAATCTTATCAAGAAATTCTATCAATCGACACTGTAATACTATTCGTCAGGCAATTCCTGAGTTTAGAGGTAGCCATTCATTATCTCAATCGTAGAAGTTTATTACACTGAACGACTTATTTATAGTCAACTTAGTTATTCATCGTGTAAATATATACACTGTTGTTATATCGTGAGTGCTCAATTCCCGAACCTTGACTCCGGATCCCGTGATACCACCCAACTAGTCGCCATCCGAAAACCTTGTACGGCGAGGTGATCTGCCTTTGGGAACACCACCATTACTGGGAGCAGCAATTGCTCACGGGACGGATCACTCAAAAATAGCTATCCAGCGACACTCGCTCAACCATCGATAAACATACCACGGCCTTCTTACCGGGTTAAGGGTTGATCGCCGATACGAGAGAGAGAGAAAGAAACACGCCTATTTTTCTCTCAGCGTCTTTTATATATGTAAGGTATTTGCATACCGAAGCGATGCACTCCTCGCCTCCTCCTTTCCTCCGTTACTATGCCCTCCAATCTGCATTGCATTCGTTCTTTATCACTGTTCCTTGTTCCGGATCATCTCCGTCTTGTTTTCCCTGTCTATCATTCTTACCAGGTTCCTTGCTCTTCCCGCTCTTCTTCTCCATTGCTCTTCCCTCTTCTATCTTTGCTTCCACTCTTAAAGCTTCTTTTATTCCTTGAATTTCTTTCACCACCTCTTTACTGTCTTCTTCGGCGACCTCCATTTCCCCTGTCCCTCTCTTTTTAACCCCTCTTGTTATACCCTCCCCTTCTCCTATAACTCTTCTCTCTTTCCTCATTCCTGTCCACCACTTGGCCGTTTCCTTTCTTATAAATTTTTCCATTCTTTTTTCGTTATACCTTCTGTCGTTCTTTCGATCATCGTTCACCCTTCTTGCTCTTTCCTTGTTACGTGATCCACAATCTTGTCGTTTCCCCATTCCTTTTTCAACCCTCGTACTACCGTACTGTTGTAGCAGCTGTTATTATCCTTCTTTTTTAAATTAATTTTTTATTTTCATTCAAACCATACAGGGTGCATCTCGCCACGCTATTAGAATTTGCTTTTAATGTATATTTTACGATTTTCATAATTCGGAAGAAACAATTCTTTCTTATTTTTCGTTTTGCAAGGAAAATTCTAAGTAGCTCGAATAGAAAATTGAGCGTAGGGCGTATAAGTTTCACGCGGCACGGAACGTGTTAAGGTGAAACCATCATAGTTACAGAATACACATCGTATGGAAAAACCAGATGTGTCGAATGTACTTACAAAATTATTCTATAGTATGAATTATGTCTTTGTAGCTTTTTACTATGTGCTACTGTAAGGTTTCTTTAAAACCAACATTTGGAATTATTGAGTAGTCATTTTTAGCAAATAGTACAGAAAAAATGCAATTTTTTTCCCAGAATCTGTTGAATGGCATAAAGTAATGTGCGTCATAAACAAATTACTTATTTGTGGCATAAATGTGGGTTATATGATGACTGAACAAAGATTCGAATCATTAACTATTCACTTGCTTTGCGATTGTTTTTACTGCCGGAGCTGCTTAGATCTCCCGTTCAAATATTCCCTCGAATACCGATTCGTAGCATTCAAGAGTTCCGAACATAGAAATTGATAATTCGGAGCTTGTAAAAAATATATTGGTTGCCAATAACTTCCGGAAATTTCCTACATACTTATTCATTTGGCACAGAGCTTTACATCATTACATAAAGTCTAACAATTTACGACATAACAATGTTATAGATCTATCCAATAATGGAGGTTCTAACAATAATAACCTAACCATAATAAAATTCTTTATATTATCATATATCCCCTTTTTAACAGAACGATTACAGAGCGGTTTAAAAAGGTTTGGGGTCCGGTTTGAGTATAAATCCAGCAATATTGTTAATTCTATCATAAAGGCAGGTAAGGATACAATAGAGCCAAAGAGAAGTAGCAATGTTATTTATGAAATCAATTGCATGCAATCCGACAGTACTTATGTTGCTTAAACAGGTAGGATACTAGAGTTCGGGACTAAAGAACATAAAAGGACTACTATTAATAGTAACAAGAAACAGTTAGCAGTCATTGCAACCCATTGCTTATATAACAACCATAATTTCGATTTTAATAATACAAAAATTTCGAATGCAGAACTGAACTATAAAAAGACTCCTTAGCAAAATGTTTTTTCATTAAATTGATGCAAAATCCCATTAATTTACAAACAAACACATTACTAATGAACAACGGTTATAACCCGTTAATTGATGCTCTTAAATACCATTCCAAAAACAATAGCTCTTAGTATCCATGTTTGTCTATTTTCAATTATACCGCTTATTGATCTTACGTACATCGCACCAATGTAAATTTATCTATGTCACCCTATAACGGAGCGACACATACTGAATCATAGTACCTCGCAAATTTTATTTCCTACCTACATTGCCAACATATCTGTGTTACGTCCACATTTGCTCATTCTCATATATGTATTCCGCCGCGTACTCCGTAGAGCATAGTTCTGCTCCTCTTTTTCTCGATTCTATCGGTTTTACGGAGGGACATAGTTATTCATACTTATATTGTACATTTTTTGTAAATAGACTTACAGATCAGTTTTTTTAGTTAGTAGGTACGTTGTGCATTCCGTCGTTTTAGTTCTGCTTTCATTAATAATTTTCAATATAGTACCACAACATCGTAAGTATCCATTTTTCTTTTCAATATACAAAGTTATAATTTCCATTATTTCTTAAACCCACAAATCTTTGATAACTTTTCACGCTACCTTTCTATTGCAGCACTTTTCGTTCACCGTAAGATTGATAAATTATTGTACATTTTGTTCATATATCCTTTATACATACTATTGGTTTATAAGCCTGTCAGTTTATTTCTTCCAATTTACTTTTAAGGTACCTTACACACTTATTACTTTTATAACAATTGTTTATATTCCAGTACTGTTACTTTGTTCTCATTGTTGTATTCCTTTCTCCTTAGCTTGCTGTTTAACGAAGCTCTTTACCCGAATACAACGTAATTTTATTTCTATTCCTTCAAAGAGCGAGAAACTTACTGCATTTATCATTATTGTTTTTATTAAGGACAGTACTCATTATAAAGAAAACGATTTGGAAAATATTCAACTTGTATCTATCCATCTTTATATACAGCAAAAAAGGGTGAGACAATTGCATAATAAAAATGTCCAAACAAGCAAACATTCTAGTACTTTTTTAAGGGTATAAACATGTATAGAGTATAATTTTAATAACAGTAAACATACCGAAAACTAGTGTGGAGAGTTCTTTGAGTCTTTCGATTCTCTTGTCTTGATGTTCCTCGCCTGGTCTTAGATAATTTTCAATCTCCTCCAGCAAATCTGTTGCATCTTTCGATACCTTAACTGCCGTCGCTTTTCTCGCCACAAATACTAGTAACTTGCTACCCTCCCTGAACCATTCTTTTGCCTCTTCTAAGAGCTCGAAGTACTGAATACTCCAATGGATCCTCCTTTTACTTTCTTCTACACGCTGCTTTAGATTCCACAATTTTTCTTTTAAAGACGAAATTTGATCCGTCAATTCATGTGTTAGCACGGTAAAACTTTCCTCGGTTTTTTTAATAAAGGTCTGGATGTTCTCTTGTAAAGTCTAAAACGGAGAAAGGATTCTTCTTGAACAATATTTATTGGAATAGATGTGATTATGTTTTAAAAAACCCTCAATTTATAGCTATTGGCCATTGAACAGCACACCACACGCAGGGCATTAAGTGAGTGCATATGTATTCAGATTGTCATATATAGTTAATTTGTAGATGGATCCACTTATCCATACCAACATTACATCAATACTCCTCTGCATCACTTCTATAGCGGCCAGATTATCGGCAAGAATATTTTAACAATTAAATGACTGTCGCATGTGAATTGCATGCAGTTTATAGGGTAGCAGTGCGATGATTAGTTGTTTCTAACAAGTTGCTCATGGTAGAGAGTGAAAAAATAAATAACCGATTTGATAGTTTCCTGCGTTACATGATGTGGATTTAAAAGTACAGTAAAATTTCAAAATACAGTAATAATCTAAGACTTCTTTAAATCTAATCACTTTAGATAATAATTAATCTAAAGTGAAAGTATATCATGAAATAAAGAAAAATATTCTATAAAAGTTAATTCTTTAATATTGCACTCTAACGTAGTTCATTTTAATGCATATTACGTAGATTTAATATTAAGTACTATGCCGATAGGTTTCTAAGGTGGTACTGATGTTATATCGATATCGATATGTTGAGTGAGTGGAGAAGAGTATGAATGCGGAAACACTGATGATTTTTGGTACAGTGGTGTGCTATCAAATAGTCAACCATTATCCTGTTCTTGCTGTAATTGAGAATGGTTTAACCAAAATTCTAAGCTACAGTTATTAGTTACATTATTAAAAATGACAAGCAACTACTAATAAATGTCCCATTTTAAATGAATTCGAAATCACTGGCGGTAGAGAAATATGTTTTGAATCAAATTGTAACAGTTTCTGAATGAAGACATTTAATTATCCGTTTTATATCAAGGCAGTAATCATAAACATTTAGCATTCCTTTAATGTGCTCTTTCACTATATATAAATCGGCAAATATTTTTTTCAAATTAAAATTGAATTAACATTTTTACAAAAACAGCTTAACGGGGTTGTATCAGATTAAAACAAATCGTACATAAAAGGTAATTGAATTTCTTTTTAAACATGCGACAACATAAAACCACATTAAAAAAGCTATAGCATAAAATTAATCATCGTTAGAAAAAATAAATTGTAATAAAATAGAAATTTTGGCGATGGAACTGAAAAACTAATCTAGATGCTTTCAATAGTGTTTAAGGTAAATACTTATGTTTTCTACATTTTTATTATGAATGACTGAAGTTTAATATCGGGAAAATAATTGTCCTTTTATTCGAGATTTCCTTATACGTGCTCTTAATATTTAAACTACCAAAACAGTCTAGATAATATATATCTAATATCTCGTGAATATTCTCCAAATTTGTGCTCGCTGCTGGTATCAAAAATCTCTCAAAATGTCGTTATGTTATATAAATAATTCAATAGACCTTACTTTATTTTTCCGCCTTGTCTCTCTTTTAATACCATATAAATGATGGAAAGTTATATTGGAGTGGAAACATTTGTAATAATAATTTGATGAAAAAAAAAAAGAAGAAATAGATCAATCTCACCGTGACGGTATTTTCAAACTGTGCGAAATTCGTGGATAGGGACTTTGATGTTTGCATATTTTCTCCGAGTTTTCCATCCATAATCTTCAAATGCTCGTTCATCTCGTCCACATTCGTAATGATCTTCTCGAGGTCTTCCTCGAATATTACAATTTGTCGTTGCTCCTCGACTTTCATCACGATCCTTGACCAAAAGTCATCGAAGTTGGAGACTACAAGCTCCACCACGGATTGAAGTTTTTCGATATCCTGGGTCGCTGATTCAGGAGGCTCCTGCACTTTGATCCTCGTTACTACTTCGTTGAATTTTGACTTAATATTCTCTAAATGATTCAAAATGCATTCTTTTATTGCCTCAAAATTCTTGAGAGCGATATCAAAGTCTAACATTTTCTTAGAGGCAAATACGCGCTCGGCTTGAACTTTTGCTTGATCTAAGTTGCTTTCCAACTGAAAAAAGATTTATTATCATTATATTTACTGTTAATACTTCCACTTATTTAACTGTAAAATGTCTGATCTGATTTTTGCAGTAAGCTGAAGAAAATTAAGAGTGAATAAAGTCACTGGAAATTCTTTTAATAATTTAATCTTAAAATTATACTTATTTACTATTGAAACTCTGAAAAGAAATAAAATGCTTCATCTGTAATTTCTTACAAAAATTAATACGTGGTTACAATATTAATAAAAGTTGCCAGTAAATATTTATCGTGATGGTGATAACAAAATTTTTTTAGAATAATAGAATTTTGATGATGTTGCAGTTCCAAATTGGACATCTGGTAAAATTCCATAGAAATCTGTTTCGTTATCATAACTTAACGATTATAACAATAATTACGTATAGCATGCATAAGATGTAACTATCCCGTTGCTACTTATCCTAAATAATTTCCTACTCAAGTTAGTTACGTCACGTATATGATTATGATTTTAAAAGAATATTTTGAAGAAAAGCTATAACGTTAGCACATTTTAAATCCATGGAAAAAACGAAAAATATGTATTTTAGATGCACTATAAATATGCGAGACTGTTTCCTTGGAATAAACAACAATAATACATCATATTAAGTACAGTAGCAAAAAGTAATAACAAGATATAGACGTGTTTAAGAACAAGATGCGTTTAATGAAATAACTTTTGACCTAGAAAACGAAAGTAGAAGTCTTAAATTGGAAAGTTATGTGTAGATTACGTACGTAATTTTCGTCATATATCACAAATTTTTCTTTATAATTGTGACGTGCTATATACTGCCTCCTTTATTTGCACTATATGGTTATTTTTTTAATAACGAATTTCTCATTAGCTAAAACAATATTTTAGGAGTATTTTAGTAGTTAGAAAATACAAGTTTCCTCTCTCTCTACTACTTTGATAAAAAACAGCACTTTCCTTATATTTTATTTGATATATTTCTTTCAAAAGTTTAAATAGACTAGAGAATATATATATTCTTTGAGTTTTTACCTCACCTATCAGATCAAGAATTTTACGATCAATAACGGGGACGTGGTATCAGCTATGGATATATTTTTTTTTCAGTTAATTGTGTGTGTTATTAAACGAAATAATAAAAGTACAGGTGTATTACCTCTTGAATGTTTTGAAACATACAAAGCAAGGAGTTCAAAAGAATCCCATAATCCGTGGCGGTGGTACGTAAATTCTCGTGCATTTGTATGAGTCTCTGCAAAATGTCTTTGTCGATGTGCACTTCTCCTGGACAAAACAATACTTTTTTTACAAACTCACTAAATGAATTTACTATATATTAAACGAAATGACCAATTTATTTCAAATGTGACGTAAAAAGTAAGCCGATATTTTATAGATTAGTATTTTATAACATTTTTCATCAATATTTGAAGTAGATAATATTTAAAATAAAGTATTAACAGATAATATAAATACTCAGTATTATACATACAAAAAATTATCTACATTAGGTAGACAATCAGTATTTATACTGAATTATTGATGTATACCAGAGATCAGTATTACGTTAACTCAAATCAAAAAAGATATTTAACATGTTAGCGCGTTAAACGCCACGCTGATTTTTCATGCTGTTACGTTTACGCCACAGTTGGCGGTCAGTTAGGTTCGGTTAGGCGTGAACGGAAGAGCACGGAAAGTTGGCGTAGCGTTTAACGTGTTAACATTTTTTCGTAGTATCGAATCCCTTCAAAATTTACTAAATAATGTATTAACACGCTTCTATCACAATCTGATTTGAAAGATTATGGCCATATCTCATGTTTATTAAATTGTTTTATATAATAACGACAGTGTTTAATGCGAAATTAAATATAAAATGACCAATCAACCAATTAAAAATTATAAACGATCAAGCAACAAACTTAATTATAAAATGATGAATTGTAAAAGTAGTTAGAAAATGACCAATCGACGGTATCACAAATATGTATCGCCGAGTTTTCGAATTGAGCGCATGCGTCACATATTCGCAATGTGCTTAAGCGAACATATAGAGTCATCAAATTAAAGTGTTACAAAATCACCTTTCTGCACCAGAGCATTGATGCTCTTAATCCTCGCGTCAAGCTCTTCCACTGCTTTATTAAGTTCGGGAAGAATTCTAAGCCTCGATCCTTCAAGATCTTGAAGAATTGTCGTTGTCGCGAAGGACTGCGACGTTATTACTGGATATAGTTGCTCACCAAATTTCGAAACCCATTCCAAAGTCTGAAGAAATGAACATTTTTTTTAAAATAAATATTGAGTAAATTTTATCGATAATTTGCTAACTATAAATAAAGTTATTCTCATTTTAATTCTAAATATATCTATTGCACTTAAGTATAGGTTTTTTTTTGTTTTGATTTAATAGGCGTCGACCTCTACGCCTAAGTATAGGTCAGATTGCAAATTTACCTTTTATTAATACTAGTTGGAATTGAGAATTTCAGTAAAACAACCGGAAAAAGTAAAAAATACCATCATATAATACACGACCATTCGATACTTTCGCGAAAGACAGGTACGGTCAAAAATTCACCTTTGTTTGCACAATCGGTAACCATCGATACTGAGCAAATAAACACTCTCATTGATTCTCATCAATGAGTTAGAAATAATTAGAAATATGAACGGTGACGTGAAATGTAAAAACACTGCAAAGCTACACATTACTTAATTATAAATTCAAGGACAAAATTATTTTTTGAGTGACTACACACTTTCTTGTTTGAATGATACCATGTTCAAATACCACCTTGTTATATTCCGTTGGCGCAAGAATATATATATAAGCATTTTCAAAGTGCTTTAAGTGTATTTTTTGTTCGTTTTGGAATACTTATTGTTTTGCATTTTACAATATTTAATATTAAAACAAATGTTATCCTGAATAAAATATTTTGCTTTTACGAGATTTTGGATACAAAATTAAAAAGTAGCAATGAAAATGATGAATTAAGTCAAACGATGTTTTTGTAACTGCAAATAGACATACGCCTCTTTTACTTATAATCAAGCTTGATAAACATAAACAATGAAGATTTGAAATTTATATATTAAGTAAAGTGTGCATGTCTCAAGTGTAGTGGAAGAACAGGGTCACCCTATTTAAATTATATCACAAGCCGCTTTAACGATACAAAAATATCCGAGGATGTGTGCACAAAAATAAAAATGACAATTTTTTAGGCAGTAATTGTTATGCATAATAAATATAAAACAGCAGAATCTATGAATTTCATATTTTTCGCATAGTCACGGAAAATGTTTAGGATGCATAAAGTTGAAATGCTAGGACAAACGAATGCGTGTATAAAAATTCATCTTTATTTTCTACAGATATACAGAAATATACACATTGTCTTTCTTTTTCGTGCTGGTAAAATATAGGGAGTTAATACAAAGTATTACGAAGGCCGGTTATCCTGTGCGGTCGAAAGTGGAGTGAGCTCGCATTGCTTCGAGTTCTTTATATCCTCACTTGTGGCAAGAGTTGACGAATTACCGTGCCCCTGGACTCAACGCTTCGACGCGATAGTCCAATTTTTACATCGAGTTTCTTATACGCTAAATTTTACGGAACTATTAGGTACACCTAATTACAAATGTATATATTTACAAATGTACAATATTTATAAATAATATGGGATGCAGTCCCTACAGTAAAGCCCTGACAGGGATTTGCAATTCCGATGATCCAACTGGTGTGAATGGCGTATCCGTCTGCTAAATCTTGTATGATGCCCAGGTGTGCCATCTGGTTACCTTTGTACGTACTTGAACGGGTAATTCAGGCCGGTTCCTCCTTAGTAGTCATGGTTTCTACCCGTTTCGTGCTGTCTACTGGTAGTGAAATGAGGTCGTGCGCAATGATATAGGCCGGTTTCAGTCTGTCAATGGAAAACGTCACTCTATGACCTCAGATTTCCACTATGAAAGGTTTCTCGTTGCGAGATGCGACTGAGTATGGGCCATTATACTGTGGTTGCAGCAATTCTTTTAATGTATCTTGACAAACCGAAACTAGATAGGTTGCAGCGAGGTGTTTAACCCTTTAAGAGCAGAGTTCTTTCGACTCGAAACGATCGTTGTGAATCAAGCACTTTTCCATGTAACGTTATAGTTTTACTTGATTCGAGAACACAGATATGCGACCGTAGTCCATGCTGGTAACTTTCGTTAGATCCATACATAATAACTTTCGCCAGGCGCATATGCATCCATCCAGCTGAAAGGGTTAACAGTGGATGTTAGTCTTTCTCTATGTTGTAATGCTGGCGGAATGAAGCTTCGTAAAATATTGCCGTAGCTCTTTGACGAATTTTACTGTCTAATCTAGGAATCAAAAATACTCCGAAAAAACGAAGAAGTTCTCCGTTTACAAATTCTACTGCAGTTGCTTCCAGGTTGTTTCTTGAGACTGAGCTAATTCATGGCAAAACTGTGGAGATAATCCCAGTCTACCGATAATTCTGATCGCACTTGATTGCACCCTTATCTTATTGGTGTACACGTTAGACCATACCGTTTATGACGGCAGGAGTTTGTCGTTGATCTGACGTGCGCAAGCTTACTGCCAACGACCGATCTGTCTACTCGACGAGTTAAGTAAGCTGTTTGAGCAAATAATAGCTCATCAGGCATCTGTCTGTCGTAGATCCCGATCTGGCCGAGAGCCAGTTTAACTTCAGAGAGAGACGTTTAACAGTTAATGCGGTGTCGAGCGTGAGGTCCCACTTGATCTGGTCATTTCTCGAGGTGGGGTGGCTTTAGCTATATCCTTGGCTATCGTCAATGCATTTAAGACTCTGCCCTGGGGGGTGGGAGAGGGCGCAGTGAAGGAGCAAGCCCATCTACCTCCAGGATGTGATCGGGTCCTATTTGTCCGAGATGCAAGAAGTAGAACATGCCAGAACGAATCGGACACGCTAATTGTGTGGAAGACTCCATGTGGTATGCCACAGCGACTCGCACTAAGGCCAATTTGGTGGGACATCGCATGCTATAGGGTTTTACGGATTAAACTGCCCCCTCCCCTTCCCCGGTATCCATTTGAGATGTTACGTGGATGACACGTTAGGATTGGTTACAAAAGAAGACTACAGATGAACGCTCCATCTCGTGGAACGTGTGGTGGCATACGTCACCAGGAGGATCGAAAAGATGAGACTCCGTGTGACTCTCCCTACAGAATGAAGGCGTTGTGGTTTCATAAATCTTGTCGCTGTGGAGGGCAACCTATGTCCTAACTCCAAATAAGTCAGTCCTATATTGACGTAACAACTTCTATATAAAGTACTGTGGCTTCCTGTTTCAGTATCCTTCAATGAATTGTCTGCATATTGTTCAGTTACAATGCTGTCGTACATACGCCCTTGCATCGTGCACTGATTCGTGCAACCTTATTTCTCTACTGCACATGTAAGTGTTTATTTATATATAATTTTGTATTTCATTTCTGATTTTGTCTATTCTTATTTCTCTAAATAATACAGTACACCCCAAAAATGTTTGGCCGGATGAAAAGAAAACGTATATAGAGAAGTGCTATAGCAGAGGAAGGAATCAAGTTTCTTGAAAAAACATTCTCCTTGTTTGAAGAAGAGAATTGAATTATTTTTTTAAAGTCTAAGAATGGTATTAAATCTGTGGGTACTCTTTTGGTCACTACTCAGTGGACGACCAGTTGCAGCGACTGACATGCGCCATCTGAATTCATGAATTCCTCCGAAAGTGCGTCGCAGTCAAAGGATTAAACGATCACTGGCGCTCCGCGGTTCATTTTGATCACTTAGTCCCCCTAGCCTAGAGGATGGCAGGCGCATTATGGCGCCTGCTCCCTAATCTCGGAGAATCCGCGGAGAATAAGCGCCCTCTTAATGAGGAAATCATGCGGTCCACGGTTTTTTATGGTGCCCCAATCTTGTCGTGCGACTTGATGAATAAGCCAATCTCAGCTGCGCTGAATAAAAAGGCGGTTGGGCTATCAAGATCGCGTGGATGTAACGTACGACTTTCTATGCGACGACGATGTTTCTGGCGAAGCAATCGTTTATGGATCCCCAGGCGGAGAAAGCGAGGGACAACTCCCATTTGTATATTACACTCAGTAAACAATTCTCATAATCAACAACCAGCGTTCTTTATTCGACCGCGAATACGACATGTGGGACAGGTACAACACGTCCCTATACTTTGTAATAAAAATATACTTGAAGAAAGTTCGCATCGTGTTTGAAACGTTTGTAATAACTTCAAACCAAAGTGCATTATTTTTTTACCCAGCTTACCGGAGTACCTATGCGTTGAGAGACTGTATTTGTACGTACGTGCGTGCGTGCTTGTGTGTGTGTGTGTGTGTGTGTGTGTGTGTGTGTGTGTGTGTGTGTGTGTGTGTGTGTGTGTGTGTGTGTGTGTGTGCGTGCGTGCGTGCGTGCGTGCCGCTAGTTTAAGTTTGATTGTTGTGCGAAAGCATGTCGTCTTCATCTATTGTAATAATTGCGTAGATCTAAGTATGTGCTCTTTCGTTTCACGAAGAGTAATCTGAACTGATATAATTGTGATCCCCAATAAATTTTCGTTTGAAAAAAGAACTTGATGAATTGCATTGGAGAATTAGATGGCAAAGAACAGTGAAATGATCTGAAGAACATTACTAGCACATGCACAATGCAACTCATTTAGAGAATTGAATAAGCCGATTACTTTCTAGGATTCTAGGACATGTATAAATTTGTTCGCGTACTTGTTGTACTTCGTTAAGAAGTACGACGACCAGTGCAGTCTTAAATCCTAATTCTCTCAGATTCAGTAGTCAATAGTGTTTTATATATATAATCAATCATAAACCCACACACATAAATTCCACATTCATTTCACACGTGATGATGATGGCTTCATACAAGAAGTCTTGTACCATGATTACAGTTTTTTTTATGTGCGGCAAGTCGTAATATTCGCTTCAGCATACTGAGTTTTTAATTTATATTCGTTCTTGTTCTTCAACTATTGTTTTAACTATACGTTAAGCGATTTTCTACTTTTCTTCTAGGTATTTCCTTTACGTAATAATATTATTACATAAATACCCGTCAGTTATTACAAGTTAATTAATTACTTCGTTGTTATAAACGTGTTATGTCGCGACCACGAAACTGTTCTAAAAAGCCTACAAACGTGTTAACACGTGACGCTATGTCTCCTCTGTAATCCCACAGACGTGTAAACACGTGACGCGATACCGTTCGTGCAACGCCACAGACGGCATATCTTGCGGGTTCCATTATTCGAAAATGGTACGGGAAAGAAACTCGTAATATTGCATTATGTGTAGTTCCCTGCTTTGAATTGTATTTTACGGAGGAACGATAAATTCCAATCATTCTCAAATCAATGTTTTCCCTTTCCTGTACCGTTTTTGGAATAGAGAGTTCATCACATTTAAGCTCATAATATAATAATGAGGTATGCGAGATATGTCGTGCATGGAATTGCACAAATGACATCACGTCACGTGAAAACACATCTGTGAGCTTATAGGAACAGTATCATCGTCGCGACATAATACGTCCATGAGAACGGAGTGGTTAAAATTGAAGTATCAAATGCGTTTTAGTCATCTTCGAGTATGTATAGGATTGTGGCTCATCACATTTATAAACAAAAAAGTACAACTACTGAAATACAGTCATTCAGTAACAATTTTAATATGCACGAGTTTATGTTATTCCTAACACAAGATAAAATTTTTAATTTTTCTTGTCCATTTTTATTTTAAAAAGGTTGCAAACGCATTGTTTACTGATTAAATAACTGATTCAGAAAAAATATATTTGAAAAATGTCGATAGTTGTTCTATGTTGATACATGTCGATATATCATCAAGTTCATTATCGTGAAATTACTAGAGAGTTTGACAAAAAGAAAAAATTTGACAAAACATCAGCTGATTAGATAAAAACAATGCAATAGTCGTAACACATGAATTCAGCACAAAACAATGAGATATTTAACATGTACACATGAAATCAATAATTTATTCAACGACCCCTCAAGTCGAGCGAGGAGAGCTTGGAACATTACCGTTTCGATATCAGATGACAGAGACCAATCACTCCTAATTTATAGACTCCATGAGTGATACACGCGCGATTTATAAATTGCGCAGAAATGTATAATTACAGTTATTACAATACGCATTGACAATACGCAATTGAAAAAATGTTCTTTAGGAAGAAGTGTCTGCATCAGAGATATTACGTAAAACGATTTCGTAACATGGATTGAAAGGATTGACTCAAGTAATAGCATATCACGGATCATAAACCGATTATTAATCTCTTTGTTTCAGAATTATAATGCACTTTTTCAGACCTGTGACATGTTTCCTTTCAGAGCTATGGCACGATTTTTGTCAGAACCACAATTCATTTCATATGGAAACAACCGGTCAAGCAATTCATGGCACGAAACCGTTACATATAATAACTCTGATGCAACAACTTCTTCTTAAAGGATATTTTTTCAATTTTAAAAGATAATTCATTCTTTTCCCACTTTTATGGTTTGTAAACAAGTTATATTAAGTTCTATAATATTGTGTTTGCACGTTTTTATTAAAAATATAATTAAATATGTCAATGTGTGTGCTATAATGGATTTATGATTGATAATACATATATAGTTTATTAATAGAAATAATATATACATAAGCACTATTGACACTAGTCGGATATAATGGGATATAAAATTAGTCTAGTCGTCGCACTTCTTAACGAGCTTCTTTGCGTCGTACTTCTTAGCTATTCGCGTCCGACTTTTCTGACTATCTTTCCCTGACCCTGTTCATCGACTGTCCTGATCGGCTTTCTTTTTTCGACTCCAGGCCACAGGGCACTCGAAATTTCTACGTCCCGTGCACATATAATGGCGCGACGGTCGGCGCGACGGTCTGTCTCTTATCTTTACCAAATCGGATAATCCTCGCACACCACATGTGTATTAAAAGAACCATATTTATACATTTTTGCGCAGTTTGAAAATAACGCGCGTATCGATCATAATCTATAAATTTGAACGAATTGGTCCTTGCTGCCTGACACTACTACGGTCATATTCCAAGTTTTTTTGCTCCCCCTGAGGAGTCAAGGGTGGGCTTTGTGGAAAACATTTACTATGTATAATGATTAACACTTGGCATGCGGGCAACGTACTTTTACGTTTTTAAACATACGTATTTAGTAGATTTACGCTAGAGGGCAAATATGGTATAAATACCATGGACGTTGTAAGTATGGTGTTTGTGTTGCTAGGCAACGCTTTGTATTGTTTCTTCCCAGAAGTTTTGTTGAGAAAAACGAGATAGTTTTCGATTTATTGCGATTTTATCGAATGATTAAAATTATGGGAGATTCACGAAAAAAATATCCATTGCGCGCATAGGTCCACCGCGAAGTATACCCGCATGCCAAGTGTTAATACAGAGAAGAAATTTGCTTTAATTCCTACAATAAGAAATACATTTTTTAATATAATGTTTTATAATTGGTGCGCTGCTAATTTTATTAACTTACATTGGAATAAAAAAAACAATAAATAACTAATGTTCTAAATAGTTTTTAGTATTATTGTTATATTATACAATATCAAATAAATTAAATATCCAAAGAAATATATGTTTTAATTCAAGAACAATTTCCGGAAGAATTGCAACCGCTAACGCATGTATGATTTGATAAAATACTCACTCTGGTACTTTCTTCGATTTTTCTTTCCTGCTCAACACGTTTCTCTCTCAAAATTTCGATCTTCGTTTGCCACTTTTCCCAAGACTCGGTTACGCTTAATTTCTTGTTGGCAAATTTTTCTAACAGAGTCCGGACGCACAAGCAAGCTCTAGGTACGTCTAGATGAGGATCGTTGATCTAAAAGTAACAAATTATGTTTGATTGATCATTCTTTTAAACAATCACATAATATTCTGAATAATCCGGCGACAGACAAAGCGGTTGACTTTACTTTTAGAATATCTTCTTTATTTTAATTCCAAAGTACTTGACTGATGCTGAACGTTTCATATTTCAAATAAATTATTTTAATAATTATACTGAATACTATTAAAAGACAAACATTTCTATGGCCGTTAAATAATACATTTTTTTTCTATAGAAGTCAATAAAGTTATCTCCATACTTTAAAATAAACCGTTACATTGATGCAATTCAAATGTTTATAAGAGTCTGGGTAACCTTTTTTTCATATAACAATATATATTAGACAATGAATTTCATGAATATTGACTACATCAAATATCACTACTTTTTTCTAGTTTTATTTCATAGGATTAATCTTTTTTGCAAACGATCAATTCAAAGGTATGTTTATAATGTATTACCATTAACATGCATATTGAATCAACTACTAAGGGCAGACTTGACTATGGCCCTTAATAATATCAGCAAAATTATGAAAAGTAATAGATGTACACCTATAATAAACAGAACTTTAACAGTAACAATAAGTAATCAGGGTCTCACGAGAAAAATATGTAAATGCAGTAAAAATAACAGAAAACGCTTCACATTGCCATAATTGCATAGCTAATGTAATAGTTTTTCTGAATTTAAGAAGAAAAACGTTCCATGAATAATTGCAAATATAGGACGAAAAATGTCAAACATTGAACGAGTGCCACTATACTGTAACGCTTGTCAAATAATACACGTCAAGGCCAAAATGTAATCAACTAAACAACAGCTCGAGCTTTACACGTATTTTCCTGATAGCTAGTCGGATATCTATAACTATAATTATTCAAACAACCAGATATACAATAGTACAACAATATAATTGAACAAGCACAACTTTTCTTGAAACTAGACGGTAAATATTGGCCTAAGATATTTTTTATGGCTCCTCTTATCTTAACGATCAGTGGGAGAAAGATTATTCGGTTCAGGAACAAAGCGATACTTTATTAATAAAGCGACGCCTCGACTCAGAGCGCGGGGTCCTTATCAAGCTATGTTGATTGAAGTTAATTAATTTACATCGTATGAGCCGTTTGGACGTACACGCTTGCGGCGAGGAGGTTTGTTTAGAGGTATAGATGGAGAATTTTTTAATTTTTGATTAACTATTGTTGTTAATTACAAAAGATAGATATCATCGTGGTCGTCCTGAGGAGAGAGTTACTACGACCGACGGTGGTACGGAGTATATTAAAGTGTGTGTAAAGAGAATAAAGTGAACGTTGTTACTGTGATAGTGAATTTGAGTGTATGTTAGGTACTCTATGTCGGAATTCCTCCTCAGGACCACTCTACGTCCGTGCGATGGTCACCGTTTTGTCTATGACGTCCAGAATTGAGTCACGTTCAGTTGTAAAGAATTTTTGGGGTTAAATAACAAAAAAAAAACATTATCTCTTTTCGGGAATATACACTATGTTTTTCCAACCAACTAGCAGTACGTACCTTCATCGCCTCGTCCAGAAACGCTTTACCAGTCCCGGAAAGCTTTACATAAAGTGGCTGCAAAGTTTTCCACCGCCTGCCAAGTTCATCGATGTTATTCTCGTCCAACATATTGTGGTGTTCCTTTAGATCTTCCTCTATCGTATCGACCTCTCTCGTGAGTTCATCAACCACTAGGTGAAAGTCCAAATAAAGTGAACCCAGTTGTATCCTGTTAGCCACTAGACCCTTCGTCTTCGTCCACGAATCCTGAAGATCGGTGACTTTGGACATTAATTCTTGTCTCTGCAACTCCTCGAGACGTTCCCTGATCGGCAGAATGTCGAATTCCAAGTGCTCGACTTCCTCGGTTCGTTTCTCGAGGTCATCGAGCAGTTGTTGGTGCAAACGACAGAAATCTTTGGCCATTGACGCATCGCTGCCCATGTCCTGGTGACCTTGAAGAAACGCTTCTGGAATACTGCCCAGCCAATTACGTAGGTCGTTATGCTTGTCCAGGAAAACGGTTATAATTTTCGATATCTCCAGATTCTCTTTCTCGTGGGCCGTGCAACGTTCCATCAGCCTGATCTTCCGGCTCTCCAACTCTTCCACAGTACGTCTCACACCCTGTTTAATTTAAGGGACATGAATTAATAAGGAAAGTGAAATTTATAGATAATGGCTGTAAAATACATTTTACATTACATTTTATCATAAATATTATCATAATATATCATAAACATAAACATTATCATAAACAAGAAAGAAGAAGAGAGTGTGAACGTAGAATAGGAAAGGAAATTTTCAAAATGGATAGAAAGGGATTGGGATAGGAGAAGATGGAGAGAATATAGGAGAAGAGAGGAGAAATGAGAAAACAGAAAGGTCCAGAGGGGGTTGGTCGGATGAGGAGTGTATAAGAAAGAAGAACGAGGCAAGGAAAGCATGAAAGGGGTGGATAAGGGGACGAATATAAGAAAAACAAGAAGGACTATAAGGCGATGTGCAAGAAGAAGAATGGGGAGGAAAAAGAAAGATGAGAAAGCAGAATTAAGAAGGCGAGGAATGAGGTGGAAATATGGGAATTAATTAGTAGGGAAAGGAGAAACAGAAAGGGCGACAAGAAAGGAATCAGCATAAAGAAATAGAGTGAATACTTTAGTGAGGGGGGGAAAGGGATGGAGATAAGCACGATGAAAGAGAGCGCGGAGGAAAGAAAAGAGGAGGGGAGGAAAAGAAGAGGGCGAAATAAGTGAGAAGGAGTTCAGGGCGATATTATAACGAACGCCGTTACCACCCTCAGGAAGTAGGAAAGAGATGGAGAGAAAAAGAAGGGAAATAATCAAAGACCGCGTGGGAACGCTCAAGGGCCCCAAAAGTATTCAACCAATAATCGAACTATAAATATTTTGAAAGGGATTAGGAAGCAAAAGCCTAGCCGGCAACCACAGCTGTGGGTCACCGGTATCCTAGTCATAAAACATTCTTGCTGGTAGATAGCGGATGGCCACCAAGCACCCTCGATAAACAGAGCGATGGGCCAAACCTTCAAATAGTAACTGACAATATATCCGCGATTAACAATTTCCTCGACCAGAGAAGGGGCAGCCCAGGGAAGGGTGGCCCGGATATATGAGGGAGTATTTTCTCGGAGCGCGAACACTTACTTGCTTACACACTATCAGACTTAGACTCAGTTCGGGAACCAGTAGACTAGCTTCTCGATCTCCCCCCCCTCCCCCCCCCTCTCTCTCTCTCTGATCCTTATATTCAGTAAGATCTATATAGTTTTATTTATATATATTTTGTTAAATTCATTTTAACTTGCAATTCTATCCAACGAGTCTCTAGGGACACAGAAACCTAAGATATCCTTGAGTTT
>JBCFXI010002377.1:0-23872 GCA_038496175.1 Ampulex compressa | reverse complement strand
CACACACACACACACACACACACACACACACACACACACACACACACACACACACACACGCACGCACGCACGCACGCACGCACGCACACACACACACACACACACACACACACACACACACACACACACAGATATGTATGTATGTATGTATATATATTTCCCCGAAATTAAAGGCTTCATTGTAGAAAAAAACTGGTTATACCTTTATAATTCAAACTATTATTCGAAGTATGTCTTCATAAAGTAATGCCTCCAATTCTGCATCTTTGAAAACCTTCCACCGTTATGCCAGTCGACGTGAGTATCACCGTTTTTGTGGTGCTGAACCCACCCCCGACACGTTCTTTCACTAATAGCGGTCTCATCATAAGTATTCGAGAACATTCGATGAGCTTCAGCCGTAGATTTCTTCATATTAAAGCGGAAAATTAAAACCTCCCGCAAACGACGAGAATTTGGCTCGAAAACTGGCATTTTCAACCGAGAATAACTTTATGGTGCAGACACAAATCGACTAGTGTTTCTATGGGGTTATGTTGGCAGATGTCAAAGTTTATTACTCAACATCCATGATATATTTATTTCTACCACTATTCATCGCTAAAGCCATCCGTAAGAAAACGGCGGAAGCAAAGTTGTACACCTAATAACATATGTAATCTAATAATATAATAAATCAGCTCTCGATGACTTAGACTTCTCAAAGTCTACGGTGGTGCATGAAACGAATGACAACCTCAACTCGTCACAGTACGTCAAGGGGTTAAGAAAAGGTTGTGCAAAAAAAGTGGACCAGCGGAGAAAAGTTATATTTGCAAGCCTGTCAGAGTGATGTTGGTGAATATGCAAGTGTTCGGCGACCTTTCGCATGCGGCGCAGGTTTATCCACGATCCGGGTAATTACTTCCGCGTCGTCAGCGGTGACCACGTGGTGGTAACTGACCGTTTCTGAGCTTCTCCGATAGCCTGGCGAGCCTTTGATCCTCCCGCAAACAAGAAGATTATTACGAAACCGCATTAAATCTCCATAACCCAGATTTCTTTTCAGTTTAAAACGTCACAAGCACGATTCGTTCCGATGACTAACGATTATACGATATATATCCTGGTGGAGATTGAAATGGCCCAAGGATACCGGCAATTATTTGTTACGCGCGTCCAAAGGAAATTAAAAAGGAAATTCATTTGGGAGGTAAACGATATTTTTCCTCGTCGAGCGATCAGCAGAGGCGTCAGGTTTACACTTCGTTTGAAGCCTTTCCCATCCTTTCCGTGGCCTCTTCTAATTAATCCCCCGAAATATGTGACCTCTTGGATCCTCGTTGCGCCTCGTGCTTTTTCAATTTACCGCCATCGAATAATTGGCCCTTCAGAGGCCGACTTGCAGGGTTTATAATATCGTTCTTAAAGCTCGTTTTATCTCCGGCCGGTCGGTTATGAGCACTCGACGAGTTAAGTAGATTACAAGTCGTGCCTGATAAATTGCCAGGAAATTTCCGAGCTTGCTCGTCGATTTTCTAGATTCAGTATGATAGACAAATATTTATGAAGGAAATTGGTAAAGAAGTAATGCGAATAATGTCAGCACTCGGCTCTTTAAGCCCTGACTGGTTTTGCTTTCGAATATCCGCGCCATAAGGCATGTCTGGACTGTTATTCCGCGAATATGCCGTTGTACGAAATGACAATTTAAATGCGCACGCTTCCTGATTTAAAACCGAATGATTTATTAAACGCCCATCGGCTCGAGCAGGTACCAATGTGTGCAAATGCGGAGTGACGCGTTCGTGAAATTTATGCAATATCCGCTACATTTTGTTTTACGGAGAAAATGAAAGTATAAATATCAATTATTCAGCATTTCCTTGTGATTTTGCATGATATAAATATTAAAACACGACGGCACTGATTTTTTCTTTTTATAGAAACAAAGTTGATTCAACGATAGCTTAAGCGAATATTCACGGTTTGGTAACATCGTTATCTTTGAACCTCTCAAATGCAAAACGACATATTACTCCTATTTATATAAGTACCATAGTTAAATGGCCATAGCGAGCAGATGTTGAAAACAAGTTCTACATACGATTCAACAGTTGCGCAGTAAGACCATTTAACGAAGATACTCTCAAATACGATATTAGTTTTTATCTCTCAACAAGAGAGAAACGATTTTATTTTTTTCTCTTGTTCAAAGTTTTCCTTTTTCTTATAAAAAAACAACAAGTTGTAGAACTAACATTATTATTATGCAGCTTATATTGGACGCTTTGTGCTTTATTTACTATTAAAAGCAAACACCCAGCTGACTAAAAAGAGTCACAGTGTACAGAGACGGAGAACAGCGATCACGGAGTACAGTGTCGCAGAATAACGAGTCATGCTATATAGTCAGAGTACAGTAAGCGAGTGTCAGAGTGCCGGAATAGATATAAATTACCCGTGTTTTATCAATAATAATAAAGCACGTCAAGGGCATAACCGCTGCCGAATACAACCTCAGGTCCAACCGTTGAAATTAAATCCTATGGTACGAGAAAGGTCGAAAATCGGCCTTTTCGCGACAAAAGCGCAACTTTCGTACACCTGAAATTTCGCGATCAGCGATATTTTCCGCACGTATCTCCCCGGCATCCGGCGATAAATTTTGCGCTCTTCTCGCGCGGCGCTATCGGTTCATTTGGATAATCGATTTCATAAATTTTGGGGTGGTCGAGGGGGGAGGGGGGACGAAATTAAAACTCAGCTTATATCGTCGCCATCAAGGTTCGGTCTCCCGCGGTCGATTGAAATTCCGATTCCAGTCGATTCCGTGGCTGGCGCAAGGGGGTGGGGGGGAGAGGGCCAATCGATTTTCGTTTTCTGGCTCGTCTCGCTGCCGGAAATGCCTGGCGGCCCGGTTTCGTGCCCAACTCGTAAGGGAGTTTAATCGCGGCTTTATTTCACCAGCGGCCGAAAGTTTTCCCCTTTTTTTGGACCGATTCGACCCACTGGAACGGAGCTCATCCGTCGAAGATATTTGCCCCGCGTTTTTGCGCGACGAGCCCACGGTTGCTTTCCTTCTCCTCGTTACCCTCGACTCCGTTGTTGGTTCCTCGATTACACGTCGTTATGTCTCACCGTTTTGTATTTAACCCTTAGAAAGATGATTTTCCAAATATGTCACTCGTTCAATACGGCGAAAGAACAAAATTGTTCAAAAGAACATTGTGCAATGGTAACATACGTGTGATGCGGGAGGATTTTTAGAATAGAGATAATGCGTCAGAAGAGTGCAGCCTTAGAGGTGGACGATCGCGTTGTCTGCCGTGCCATAATGTATATAAAGGGCATAGGAATTTCGAGTGTCCTATGCCCTTGAATGTATGAAAGTATGTGCGTGTCTGAGTGTCAAATAATGCGTGACTGGGGCAGTGCAAAGTGAGTCGTGAGAAGGCAGTCGGTTAAGAGACGTCGGGTAAGAGAATCAGTTAAGAGAGCGGGTAAAGAGAAGTCGGGTGTGAACAGTAAAGAACAGTAAGAATAGTTAAGAAGTACGACAACCAGCTCGATTGCAAATTCCATATTTCCCCGTTCATCGATAGTTTCAATAGTTTTTGTATATATTTTAATTCCTTTAATAAACCATATTATCAACAACAACCTATATTTTACAAGCTAAATATTAAAAACAAACCCATTATAAGTGTACAATTCGATTTAAAAGTCCGGTATTAAATTTGAACCTTAGCGCATTTAAAGGTTAAAACGTCGCAGCGATTAGGCGCAAGAAATATGATTTTTGCGCTTCTCGTTTCGTCGACGTCGCACCAATAATGTCGTCTTACGAGAAGATATGAATCCACTGTAGCTTTGATGGCTCGTAACCCACCCTAAGTAGTAGGGCCTAGGACAAATGACTTTAGCAGTTGTGCTGAAAATGAATTAAAAAGGAAAAGATGTAAACCTGACCTTTTTTGTTACGTGGTTGTTTTCGCAGAATTTTGAAGTTATGAGAAAAGTCAGTCCCTTAGGCACTGCCTGTACGCGCCTCAAAACAAAAGGAGACATTGCGGTGAAATAAGCACGGAAGTTCAGGTTAATCTGAAACTTTCTCCGTTCTTGTTTCTCGACACGCTTATTCCTCGAAATCGATAATCTGCTACGATCGTGCACCTAAAACAATAAACGAACTCTTATCCGCTCTCAGTACCTCTAGCTATCGAGAGTACCTTTTTAATAAATATCTTGCTATCCGTGCAGCGTGTAGCTTAAAGTACAACTCGATTACAATCTACGATATAAATCGGTTAACACGTTCCATGCCAGACCGATTTTTCGTTACTTTCGGACTCATTTTTGATTTTCACTCAAGCCACGTGGTGTGTATCTCGCCACGTCAATTACAATTTGCTTCTAACGTATGCCTTACGATTTTTATCACTGGTAAGACACAATTCCCTTCGTAATATTTACGTTTTGCACGGAAAATACTAAATATCCCGAATGGGAAATTAAGCGTGGGAAATTCAGCGGCATGGAACGTGTTAATAAAGGAAATACAATTCCTCGAGCGTCGATAAGCGAAGGATTATCGACGGCACAGGAGTGAGAAGGATGCAGCGAGGGATAAAGAGAGCGACGATCGGTTCCCGGAGCCGAGGAGAAAACCGCTTGGCAGCGTTTTTATCTGCTGGGCCCACGCTTTCCTGGCTTCGGCTCATTAGCATCGAATAAGCAACAAGTAAAGGGGTTAACTACCCGCGGAACGACCGGCCGTATCCTTGACTATCGCCAGCGCTTCCCCCTTGGGGTTCAATGCTATCGGGCGGTAACGATCTCCCAAGGTTTTTGAGGGCTCGGCTACGCCTACGCCTCGCCGGGGATAAAAATATCCGCTCGCCCACGCAGCTCTGTGGCCAATATGGGGACGAGTGGCTCCCACGTAGGATGGATAACCCTCGGTCGGGGTCGAAAATCGCCTACGTCTCCTTTTTCTTCGTTCTCCATCGCCAGGCGACTGTTCATTATTGCTCTATCGCCAATACGTCCTCGACAAGCGGATCGAGCTTTGGGAAATCGTATCCGCCTCTTTGAAGGTTTTTATTGAAGGGCATTGAATTAAAGCTTGCTCCTCTTATATTTTATACGAAGTTCTGGGACACAAAGGAGCGGGTGTTACGAAATAATAAGGAGACTGCTATGTCGTGTGATCAAAAAGATTCAATTACGGGAGCGTGGATCACGCCTGAGGATTGATTGCATTGTTTAAATACGAATGATTCGGAATCTAAAATATGGTGCGATATACGGATTGCGTATAACGCGACGATTGACGAGAACAGTGCATAAAATATAAAGCAAAGGGAATTGATTATATTTGCAATGCAAAGAAATGAAATTAATATACTAACAAGAAAACTTAAGCCTATAGTCGTGAATAATGACTTTTATTGAAATCCTTTAAAAAGAAACCCACGCACTAATTTAAATTGAAAGTGACCCTGTCGTGGTCCGTGGACTCGGGGATCGTTGCAAAAGTTTACTGTAATTTTATTTTATTGCAGCTCGTATTTTAAACACTTTTATATAAGCCGGTTACGACAAAGATTTTTTTAAATCATAGAGGATAAAAGTCTCTTCTCGGTTCACAAAGATGTTTCGCTCCCTCGATCACCGATATACCTCCGTTTCTGAGCGACCGCTAGCCTACCGCTATTCTACCTCTATTCCGAACAGCACTCTGAGTGTAAGCAGTACGATATGATTCTCCACTACCTTCAGTTGCGGTTGCTTTTCCGTGTCCCAATTAATATTTACCCAAGCAAGTATTCGTTTGCCGGATGTTTTATGGTTATTAATTAAGCAGCTCATTACTTGGACACCTTCTGGTTGAATTTTCTATACAGTAATAAAACTTCTGGTGAGCACTTGCTTAGACATTCCTTACCGTCTGTTTAATATAGTAAGAGCGTCGTGGATAATAATATTTAATCAAAATACATTATTTTACGAAGATGTATAAGATAGCTCCTACTTTGAATCTAGTAATGAGATAAGAATGAGGATTAAATTAATGATCCACTGCGTCTCGCTAAAACAAGGTTCCGTACACACACATATAGGATACTAGGTCTTTGTTATGTGATTTTTTCTCTGTCTTTTCACTGATATATAAGCAACTCCTCGTTGTATGAGTATGGAAGTTTTACCTATACATATTTTTGAGCGACAATCTGTGTGCTGTTGCGGCTTTCGTTAAACATTTGTAAATCTCCTTGTGTTTCTATTTGCAGCTTGCGTAACCCTGTTTACCACCATTACTATTATAATACATATCTTATATACGTTCCTCCTCGTAGTTTTGTACTTGATAAGGTCCTTCACCCTAAAGGACGAAACGTCGAAATAAAGGATCCTTCCAGACCAAGGATTGTTGTTGCTGCTCGATTTAGATCACCACCACCTATATCGAATATGTATAAGGTTTTTAATAGTTTATTGAGCTACTTATGGTTCGGAAACAAGCAAATAAGGCCGGTGCTCAGGCGGGATAGACGCGATGGGATAGCGGCAGAATGGCGGTAGGAGCGCGGTAGTTTCAGTGCCGCTCTTAACTCTCTCCTCGTCCTCACCAGAGTAACCTCTTCGAGCCTTTCGCGGAAGCTCGTTGCACGCCTGAATTTACACGGACGTCGTCTTACGGCGAGTTCCCGAAATTCTTCGACACTCGGTTGTTTAGTCGAGACACTTTGGTGAATGCCTATATATGCAATTGATTACAAGCTTAACCAGTTGACTGCGTTCGACGTGTATACACGTCAATCCAGAACATTACTGCAGCGATGTGTTATTAATATTTCCAACGATAAATCGTTAATTTTCTATCGAACAAAAATGTAATCCGTGCTCATATTGCTCCACTTTTTTCGGGAAATTTATAATCGGAACATTTCGACGTGTATACTCGTTATTGCTTGATTTTAATCACGCATCCCGTGAAAGAGTTTTACAACTAAATTTTATTAATAAATTAATAAATAAATTTAACTAAATTCCGTAGTTAACTAATTAAAGGAAAAGGCATTTTATCCAGGAGCGTGGATATTTCGTTAAACCTTGCCTTGGAAGGAAAGTTTCACCAATCGATGGATCCTTGCTGGATGGATTGACACGTTTCAATAGGCCAAGGGCTTGTTATTGTTATTTCATGATGGGGACAATATATTTGCTGTTTTGAAGGATCTTACTGAAGGGTCAGGCGAAAACACAGCATACGAATAAGACCTGTTTACCAAGTTGTTTTATCCCAGGTCAAACGTCTAATTGATCCTTTGAAGACAAACTCGTACAGTAGTTTGTGATTAATCGTCGTATTATAAATATTTCGTAAAGTGTGCACCGTGTTTGGAATACCACGCGTGTGGTATGTATGAAGAAGGGTTTGTGCAGTTGGCATGTTATGGTACGATGCTGTAGAGACCGAAAGCGATTTCGAGATAAGTTAATCCGCCTCGAAGCGTAATGGAAGTCGCGACTAATGTCGCATGACGAAGCGGGATGAGGACGATGTTTATGGCGCTACGCGGTACATAACTCATTTGGGTGCATCGATCGTGAGCGTAATAGGAAACTCTGAGTGATGTTGCGATGCAAAACTGCCGGAAGAACGAGAGCGTTTGTCGCGAAGCTTCGGCGACGACAAAACCAGGAGTTTGATATTTAAAAAAACGCAGGTAATCCTTTGGAAAGCCATTGAAGAAATATTAATTTATTACTTTCCTCTTGAACGTTACTTAAGCAAGAAATAATATGCTGAGCGAGGGAATTTATATGACATAAAGTGCATGACGAAGTGAATACGGTGTAATTAGTTTATTGTATATGTTAAAAGTTGTTTTTTACTGTGGTTTTTATTTCGTCATTATGGTAATTTAGAGAGGCTTTCATTCCAAATGTGCATCTATGAGCTACATGGTTTTTAAGTATGTTTTTCACATCTTTTTCAGGTAGTAGATGCTTATACATCCCCTCTGCTATGCAAATGTTAACACTCGTCTCGCCCGCATTACTGTCGTGTTTGAATGTAAAAGGAATTATGTTCGATTTATTAGGATTACAATATTATTGCAACCTTTGGGTTACTGATTTTTGTTTTGTGAAACATCTTGTATAAATAAATTAGATTTTAGAAACTTATATATTAAGGGATTAAATAAATGCTGTAGCTTTCTGCTTTAAATTTCGTTGGGAAAGACGAGAGTAAATTATTGTATTCTAATTTTGATAAATAGTTTAATGTTTGTAATCTAAGAAACTCTAAGGAAAATGGAGAAACGTATGTGCTGAAAGAAGGTCCTAGTTGTAAAAGTATGTAAAAGAAGGTTCAATTTCTGAATGTGATTTCATTTCATAAATCGAAAATGTATTACATTTTTTTCATTCATAATAGTATCTTTTGCGTAATTAACGATACCTTTCGATCTCTATAATCGTATACGTGGCTTTATATAATACATAACAACAAATTGTGACACCGGGCATTATCGAACAAACGTCACGTTTCGATAGAGCGTATTATATAGATTTGGAAAAGGTACGAGATGGATTCGATTCTCCGATTCGTCGATTTCAAGCAGAAACGAGTTTCGCGATCTGCTCGTAAGCAGAATTATAAGCGGTTGTACTTTGTCGGTGGATAGAACAAAGCCGAATGTGTTGCAATGCATTAATTCTTGTCACGTAAACGAATTCATCGACTGTATTCGATGGACGAAGAATTCAGATGAATATTCTTGCTGGATGGGCCACGATGGGATCGAAGACATAAACACTCCGTAATGGGAAATACTGCTAATAGTTGATTTTAAGATTTGTAATTTCAACCAAATTGAATTTTATTTTTTTAACCCACAGCAAATGTATCGTTTATTTTTTCACTATCAAATTAATGCAATAGAATGTGACTTTTACGGACATTCGATTTCTTAATTAACTCTATACATTGTATTACGAATATGTATAAAATCTAAAACACATTACCTGTAACATATTACGAATAGCTTATTACTATAATAACGGTTAAGTGTAGTTGTAGGTTAGGTTAGGTATAGGTCAGGCATAGGTGTAGCTGTATTAAATTGGCTCTTCATTTTGGATTTCTATTACATAAAACTTTTCTGATTTTGAACTTTCTGAAGATGATATTGTTGTGTTGGTAAATGTAGCATCTTTTCTTAGTTTAAAATGAACGCCGTGGGTTAGCACTTCTGGGGAATATCAGGGTGTAACTGTACTCTGCATTCTCACTAAGCTTTTTTTTTAACTTTTAATGGTTTAACTCCGGGTTCTACTTCGTTATCCTCTTTTTAACGTTAAAAAAAGGAAAGGCATGCATGCCGCGATGAAAGAATTTCCTTTCTCCCCCCGTGAAATGTGTACACGTCGCTTAACTATGTTCGTTCTGCAACTTTTTGCATTATTGCTTATTTTGCGCTCCAAGCAACATATACTTCACAAATAACTATCCTGAAACTTTCCACTTCACGTTCAGTTACTCGTGCTGTATGGCGTATGGATAAATTCATTAGGGAAAGTCGGAGAACATAAATTCTTCGAAGTTTCCAAGACGGTTAATTTACATTCTCCAAAAGCTACTGATTATAGAAGGATTAATAGTAGGGTAATGCCATTTGCATGCTGCTTCATAGTATGCATTAAAAACTTGGTAAATTACGCGGTTGAATCGAACTTGTGTGCCCTACTTCTTCGAAGTTAGGTATGCCACATAAGGCCAGGAGATATTTAGATATCTCATTATTATATTTTCGCGAACGTTATTAATGTTTAATCAGAGAAACGATTTTCACTTCACACTCAGCGTTTTTACTAATTGCATTTCATAGAAGAAACTGTCGTGGAAATTTTAAGCGACGTGACACATCGTGCACTTTATTTATTTATATTTCGGGAAGTATTCGTGAACGTACATTTTCACCGTCCTCGCAGGCGGATATATTTTATTGTACGAAAGGTACTATTTGAGGGAAGGAGGAAAAGTAGAGTGTACACAATGCCTGGTAGAAGGTATTAAAAACTCGTGGAAGTGCGGGGATTGAATCGAGATTATGCGCTCCCCTTGTTTCCAGTTATGCACTATAAGGCGGAGAGTTATTTAGGAATTTCATAACGGGAAACGTGGTTCCGACATTATACCGTTTTCCGTTTCTCTCGTCGGGATGCTGCCCCGTCGAAAAGGATTTTTCGAGTACTTCGGAGACTCGGTTTGTTTGTCCGGATTAAGAAAATAAAGCGAAGGAGGAAACATTCCCTGGGTTTGCTCGCCTTATTTTCGCCTCCTCCATCCCACATTGGGGCTCCAGTAAAGTAAAGCAGCGTTTCTTCTTCGCGGAAATGTGACAGACATCCTGATACTTTATATTGATCAATGTACATATATGCATTAATGCCGAATAACGTTTTATTCGATGTTTCATAATTTTTTTTAACATTTTTTGTTAATTTTAAGACAACTTGCGTGAATTATATTGGTCGTTGCCGAGCAGTTAATTTTCGCGCTTCTTAATAATTTATCAATTTTACATCTTTTTTTATTGGAGTAAGAATCTCAGTCGAGAGAACGATATTGTGTGTGAGAAAGTCTGTAGTCACTCGTGTGTGGCTCAGATAATTAAGGCTATTACATTTTAAGAGTCAAATGAAATTGAAAATCATAAATATAAAGTGGTGAATTAAATCATATCTTTGCAATAAATCCTTTCTTACTCCAATAAAGCCAGATGGAGATTTTTGTAATTATCAAGAAGTGTGATAATTAACTGTTCGTCAATGATCAATAATAATTCACGCAAGTTATCTTAATATTGTCAGGAGCAATAAGGTTAGAAACTCTTGTACTCCGCGGTACGAAACAATGCAAGGTTTTGGTTAATTGTATTTGCTAATTTGGTCGTTGAGTTTTTCTTACAGTTTAAGCTAGCTCTCTTACAGGTTCTATTTACAACCTCAAAGTTTGCATCAAAATAGAACTTTATGGCGTCGAAAAGTGATCCTTAATATTTTGAAAGTTTTATTGCTAGAAGGTAAAATGACCCAGATCTGTTCTACATTAAATTTTATGCTAGATATTAAAATTAAGTTTGTTTTTCCTGAGCTTTTACGATGAAGATTATTATGGTAAAGGACGATGGTATTTCGTGTTGCTCTAAATTACATATACGTACACATGAGCCGTTAATTGAGTATCGAGTTTTAAAAATTCTTTGCAGGTCAAACATTCTCGACGAAAATACTTTTTGGTTTTGGTTATCAAAATTTATCCTCGACGTGGCAAATATTATCATTTTTAGATTAAGAATAATGTTTTTAGGAAAACGTAATTTAACGCGATTCTAAGAAATCTCTAGCCGTTCGGTTTTATTTCTTTACTCACTCCACAAGCGGAAAATTCCGTGATTGTTGGAGAGCGAGGTGGGATTTCAATTAATTTTTTCCCAGACTTTTGCTATATTATACCCCGTAATTTAAGAACAATGGAACGATTGCAGCATTACGGTTCTTTCGGGACTACGATGGTCGTCCGTTTATAAAAGTTCACGATGATTTAAGCCCGAGATAGAATCGTCGCGCTCTTTGTAATTGCTCTCGTTCCAATTGCTCTTCGAGTACCTAATGCAATTTCCGCGATCCTTCTTTTTCGAGACAACCTAACAAAAAAGCGTAATAACGAACGAGTTATCCATCAACTCTGGGAAAACGAGCCGTCAAACACGAGTGTTGACTCGGACGATCAAGCCGAAAGGGCAGCGTATGCCAAAGTCTAATCCTCGTGAGGTAGTCGTCTAAAAAAATTCTTCATTACTCGCGCACGACTCGAATCTGTCTGTTTCCAATTAACTGTACTTGTAAAAACTTGTAATTTGTACGTAAAGTGACGTCAAGGCTAGCTTTGATGGTAATTGCGTTAACAAGATAGATAGCGAAGATTGCTCGTCAAATATTTTGGGTATATATTAGGTTGTTCAATAAGTTCGCGGAGCGCTGCCTATTTGTCAACAATTTCTACGTCACTTTAATATTTCATATTTCATAAGAAACTGAATCAAAATTTCAATATTTCTTTGGAGTATTTTAAATAGTTTTGGGTTTCAAAAATCTGTGTGCACAGTCGGAGTTAGATTTGCAAAAATGCGACTTTCTCAGCAACACTTCGAGCGTTTTTTTAACTTTTGAAGTCTTTTTAGTTTAAAGTCTTTAACTTTTAAAATAATTTTTACAACTATGCATTTGTTTTTTGATTTCTGTTCCGCGAACTTCTTGAACAAGCTAGCTATCTATCATTTTTATCATCGAGTGAATTAAGCGATTTGAAGATATTCTTTAATTCTGCGTACAAGGAGGCTGTACAGCGTAATAGCTATTCTTTTCTTCTTTTTTTTCTGTCATAGAGGCAGACAGCGACGGCTGTTTATCTGAAGTTACTTAGACTTTGTGAGACTTGCAAGTCGAGAAAGTGTTGCGGTTGAAAGAACATGCCTACCGTTTGTAATAATGCGTGTTCACTTATCATTACTTTGAGAAGCGTACAAATTTAGGAGAATCAGGGTGCACTATTGTATTCCGTATTGCATTTTATAGCGACGATTGAGAAATTCATTTTATACGAAGTGAAATGAAATAAAAACACTCTACCGAAGATGTAAAACATTCTCTCGCCAGAGATATCGATTTACTTTTGCATATTATACCATCTTAAAAGTGTTCGAGAAACCGAAATTGTTAGAGTGACAGAACAGGTTTCTAATATTTTTTGCAATTTTTAAAAGGCGACCAAAAAGGAATTTCAGTATTAAACTGAAAATTATCCAAAATGTTCAAAATGAAATTGAAAATAAATATTTAAATATGAAGTTGAAAGATATATTTCGAATTTTGAATTCCTCACTGCCCCATGGTGGCGCTTAAATTTAACGTGGAGTATGATGAACATGGATATATGATATATATATAAAACATGCTTGTTTTCAAAATAACCGCTTGTTGAAATACAGCTCCTTGAGACGCGCGCCTAGAAAATATTTTCAACGAGATTCTCGGAATTCTAGGTATTCCGATAGCTTGAAATCGTTCAAGAATCTCCACTCTGTGAATTTCCAGATATGCGGTGCCATGCATGCGAATTTCCCTATCCGATATGCAAATTTCTGCCTCGTACGACCGCCGAGAAGTTAATCAATAGAAGCCATTACTGGCTCAGGTTGTTCGGGCTGATTTTCGGAAAAGTAATTAGCACCGGCCCTTTAGAAATTCAATTTGTTCGCGCTGACGGTATGGCAAATTTCCGGGAAATTCCTCGAGACGTTTTTCCAGAATAATTCATTGGGCCCTCACTTGGAGATCTTGGAATTATCAAAATTTGCTCGTTCCAATCACAATTCTAAATCTCATTCTCTGGATATGAGAGGCATTGCACCATTAAAAATGCTTTGCTTTGAACCTCGTTGGAGAATTTTCCTGTATCAAGCGGTGGGTTGTGTAGAATTTTGCGCCAGGCAGGTCGCTCGATGCAATTCGTTTAAGGCCAGTCATGCAAAATAAGGACGAACTTTGCGAATATTACGACTTCGTGAAGTTTCGCGGGGAATACGACGAAGTTTATGGCCGTTAAATAATGAGAACTTTGACGCTGTCTAACGATCATGCAATTAACACGCTCAATATTGAAGTTCCTCGCGGCCGGCTCATTCTTTTTATATATCATAATTTTATATAACCCTTTAACGAAGACATCGCGCTTATCTTTTTTCTTATCGTTGGCGTTTAGGGTGCAGTGAGGTGTGATGCTGATACATGCAATTTGGTGATAAATTGCATTTAAGCATACCGCCAAGTTCCTTGTTAAGAAATATATTTGATAATTCCGCCGCTAAGCGACAGAGATCTCTTCCTAGGTGGTAAAATAATCAACCAGATTTCTTACTAACGAAAAGTTGTATTATATATGTCATCAATTGCATATCAGATGTTACAGCAAGCAAAGTTGTCTTTCAATGAAAACAATTTATAGTGTGTTGCAACATCATCTTATTTCCTTACGATCCATTCGTATCCATTAGAAATTATGCATGCAACATGAATTCAAACTATCGACGTCAAACGATATTATAAATTTATAAAGCAGTCCTGTCGTTTGTCGACCATAGCGTGAGAAAATTGAGCTTCCGCTTAATTTACCCACGATAAGTCAGAGGACCAATATCAAAACTTACAATGCAAGAACCACCGTAAAGATCCTTGAATTAAGAAGCATCCGTAGAGTTTCAACGAGCGACGAAGTTCTCGTCGCCCAACGACGATTCCAATTCGCTCTTTGTAATTCTTCTCGCAGCGTCGCTCTATAAAAAAATCAGTCGGGGGGGAGGGGGGTGGACAAGTTGCGTTTGCATTTGGAAAAAGGGACTCGTGCGTATTGCCGGCACAGGAATGAAAGTCTCCAACCTGTCTCTCCGGCAGTAATGGCCAGAATAAAAAGTCGATATTGCTTTTCAGAAACTTGTCAAGATGCTTTCAAGAACTTTTTTCCGGGGGCGGACAAGTTTACCATTTGCAGTGGCCAGGCTAAACTGCCCCCTCTCATCTCTCCAACCCTGCGATTACCATTTTTCATCGGTTAGTGCTACTTTGTTAGGGAGCCACGGCAGCATTTGATAAACAACAGCAGAATTCGTTGTTTCAAATTATTTTGCCACAAGGGAATCGTTGGCAAGGTAACTGTTAAATGGAGAATCTGCGTCGAAGGTCATCTGAGAAAATGTAAGATTTTTATCAGTTTAATATGGGGCCGGTCGGTAAGTTTCTATCTGAGTTTTGAACAGAAATCGAGTAATTTATGGATATGAAAAAGATTGTATCCTTTTAGGTGTTAAAGCGTTGTTGCATAGCTAAGACTCATGGTTTCTAACACTTCGCGTTGAGATTCATGAATTTGCGTTACCTAAATTGCAAATGAGGTCGTCATCTGCCTCGATCGAGAATCTAGAACGTGCTCTTGGTGGATACAAACTAATTTTATAACAGTTTTAGCGAGTAGTGCGGCTCTTTGATGAAATGCTTGTGTATATTGTTACGATCATTTTTATATATTTATTAAATTCGTACAGTATAACTGTTAGAGAATTTAATACTTTGATGCTGATTATGATTTTTCTGTAAGTAGCAAAAATGCAAAGCAATGAAAGAAAGTTTGCTATAAAATTGTCATTTTATTACTAACATTACAATGATATGTAAAGGGTTAATATTTGAAATAGGTAGGTCATTAGGAAACATAGGTGATAGTAAATATATATTATATTCCAGTACAAACTTATGTAGTGATGCAACATTATTTTTTACAGCACGAATAAAAAATTGTTTTATTGCAAAATTTGAAGTATTATACTATGTTAATTTCAAGATAAATTAAAAAAGTATTGTCAGAGTTTATACTCCAAATTTATTAAACGGTACATGTTTGTTTTCAGTGTATAACGAGAGTCATTTATGGTGTTTTCTAGTTGAAGTAACTTTGCTAGAACTGTAAGCGCAGTTGTTCTCACTTGGAATAATAAAATTCAGTTTGTAAAGAGCGCGTACGCACTTGTATACGAATATAACGCCGATTTAAGGCCCTTTATTTTTATGAACCATGTTGCGGTTCCTTGACACACGTTTTTTCTGAGCAAATAATCCCTAATTTTATCCAATGAATTCGCATAATTTTTACATCGATATAAAAATATTCCCCTTCTTTGCATTAACAAGTAGGAGATAGAAATCGAGCTTTGGAGTATTTTTTTTGCAAATTCCTTTATTAGCTACTTGTTTTACAGACAGATTTTATTACACAATTTTTAATTAATTAACAGATTTTATTTTATTTTTCTATTTTATTTTTTTTTCATTTCATTTTTTTAAAAGGAGACACAGGAAACTTTTCAGAAATCTTGGCATGCATTTATGCATCGAACGTCACTTTCTGATACGAGGAAAGGTACTCGAAGGTACCCGAAAGGAAAGGTACCCGAAAGATACGTCCAATATTTCCACTCGGAAAATTGTTGAAGAATTCTAAGTATGTACAATGAAAAAAATCTGAGTACACGTCAACCACCTTTAAGTAGCTATCCAATAAATTTAATCCACATTCTAAGTTCTCTACATTTGCATACAGCGTAAATGTAAAATAATGCAGTCAGATATAATGTTGCAGAATAGACTCAACAAATATTTATTACCCTAAATACAAAAAAATGTGAATCACTTCTCGCTTTTCGATCGTCAAGTTAGTTGTATTAAACAAAACTTTACCTCGGCTTAATTCCTCGCATTCAAACGATAGAGAAAATTTCGTTACATTGTCGTGACGATGTTCAGAATCAAACTCCAAAATATTCCCAATTTCCCATTAAACGTTTTTTGAAGAAATTTCTATGCGAAATTTGTTCACAGACCTTGATTCTTTTTTTGTACCTGATTCTTAAATGCGGGTCATGTCCAAACCTAATTCTTTCTTTTACGTAGTTTCTGTTACACGACCTTAAGTCTCACACGTCCCAGGAAGGAAGTCATCTTTTCTTTTTGCTGTTAAAGACAACCAACCGTGTAAGAAAAGGGGGGCGGTTTTTTCGTCTATGTCCCTTAAAAATCGTGTAAAGAAAGACCGCGTTAAAACGAAGTTAGGTATACTAGACCGAAGGGTACATCCTGGTCCGGGACGTCAGTTGCATCTTACCGAGGCATATCGAACTTTATACTGGGTTGCAAAAAATTCCGGGGTTTTATAGCGCGTCAGATGTCAGCCGTCGACGAGTATCTGAGGATAAAACGCCGATATTGTTTCCGAGGAACTCGAAAGTTCTTCGAACTATCCTTGACCGGGTAAGTATAGAAAGTGCACCGAAACTGTCTAGCGAATTTTTCTGCTGCATCAGCAAAGGAAAGATCTTGTTTATCCAATTTATGTAATATAATACGTAATTAAATCTGATGCTTTGCATCGAGGGAATATAAGAAAAATGTGTTCAAAATGCATAAAATTCGAAGTTTATCGCCTTAATCGCTTATTAACCATTTACTTGATTGTACGATAAAATTAAAATGTTCCACTCGTTTTGAATTTACAGTCGGCACGATAAAATACATTTTATACATTAATCCATAAGGTTATATAATGAGACAGACATATTTACTCCTATCAATTTCCTTACTGGAAATGATGTATAACTTAAAGCAATTGGTCCTTATAATTATAATGAGACATATCATGCATTGGGGTACGGAATATGTATTATGCGAATGGTAATAAACGCGACGTTGCACTCGAAGAACACGTTTATTTGTTTGTGCTTTCATGGCAGGGAGGAAAACACGGGCGCAATATCACCGTATGAGTTTATGGGCGTTCGAGAATTGACCATTAACAACATAAACACGGTCTCTCCTGTAAAAGCATCCGTCATGTTTCTTGTGTGTCTTTCAATAAAGTCGCGTATCCGGTAATACGGCGTATGTATACAAGCTTATCTCTAGGCGCCTTCGCGCAAACAGCCTTAGTCAGTTGTGATTTACCTTCAGCTACGTGCACACCCATCTCTCTATATTTCCGCGATATTAATAGCCCTAAGCGTTCCAGAATATTGCGCTCTGAACGCTTTATGAGTTCGAAAAATTGACTAGTTTTAACGCGGCGATAAAGAACGTTCGTAAATTATGTAGTGAACTGTTTCAAAGGTGATAAAGTGTCATCGATCGTCTAAAGAATACTTCATAGTTCGTCTCCCTCGAATCGTTTTGATTTTTTGGCGAGTCTTCAAATGCTGCCATCGATGATTCATGTTGATCATGAGTATTCTTTTTTAAACGATTATCGAGGGTTAGAGTATGAAATTGCGTAATTCGTGACGCTAGGAGATATTTATATGACGTTTATAATGTGGTGGAAAATTTAAATACAATGTTCGATAAAAGAAAATTGTATCAAGATTGTAAATACACACAATTTTGCTATGGTAAGCTGTTGATCAATTGACTGGCAATTTGTTTCTTCGTTGTATCGCCTATGTTATAGTTTGGTTAAGCCGTTACCGACCCTTTTATTTATCTGTTTATTTATCTTGATTGAATTTTATTTTCTTCGTTAACTGCTATGAATGTTTATTTTATGATTCATAGGTATTTCAAAATACCGAAGCACGGTATATACTTTATATTAAAAATTATTTAAAGTTAAGACTTATATCCAATGTTTATTACTCTTTTGATATATTACAAGGAAAATGGTTGGTAATTACCTTTACAATTTAAATACGATCGAACTCCCAACGCGTTTAGCTACTTGAAAGATATCTTACTGGTAGTCATTTAGACCCTACAGCCAACTTCGAAATTTACCGTGATACATTGATAGAATTTTTGGAAATCAGTACGGAAACTCAAAATCATTATTTAGTTAATATAATCATAACCGTCCCTTTTCTACTCCTGTCATGTTTGTAATGTTAACCCATAACGAACAAGCGCATTTATAATCGCATTTATAATGTCGCGAATATGGCGGCATTCGTTCGCTAAGGGTTAAGTTCTTTTAAAAAAAACTTGTCAAGATGTACACGGTAAGAGCTGTAAGTTTCTAGCTGTAAATTAAAGGGGATAAGCAATATGAGATTTACCAGAGTGATGGACAAGATTGTGGGGGTATGCTCCAAATCCTTGAAGCGTATAGTATCTTGTTCAGGGTACAGAGTCAGAATATCGGCTCTCAGATACTAACAAGGTAAAACAACGTTGTTTAGGCTAACATGTTATCTGTTGACGTTGTCTCTCGAATCGCAAAATAAGCACTAATCTTCTTAGAAAGGGTCAGCGTTGGGTATTCCTTAATCTGAAAGTAAATTCACAGGTTGGCATGATAGTACAACATCGAAGAATATTATTAGTGTATTTATTTCTTCGCTTCAAAGAATATAACGAAGATTAGAACTTTTATCCGAAGGAATTTAAGTCAATTAATTTAATATTTCGGTGTATTTACGATCGCTTCGTACACGAAGATTAGAATTTTTATCTCGATGATTCGACTTTATATTCTACCCAGCACCTTTGGTGATTCAACAATTCGAGAAGACGAGAAAAATACGTCGCACTGTGAATCCTAATCTAAAAAAAAAATTATCATGTATGCTGGAAATTAAACAAACGGAAAAACGCTTCTATTATACTCGCAAAGAATATTAATGTACTTATACTGAATTAAATGTATAATAGAACAAAGATCTATAAATATAATGATTTATTTGACCTTTATGTCAAATCATTATAAGAACAGTGTTCACTAGATCTGTATTTTCAATATGCATGTATGATAAAATATTAGTACGTTATATAAACATAAAATAGATTAATCAGTAAATATAATAATTCTAACGCAACTAAATTGGCTACAACACTTAATCACTAATACCAAATAAAACATTATCATACATCGACCATTTATTTAACGATGTTCTTCAGGCCCAACGATAAAAATACCAACCAAATCTATATAAACCCTATTATTAAGAGGGTCACACCTTCATGGAAATTGTATAATACCTTCAATGAATCATTAATACTGAATAAAACATTATCATGCATCGATCATTTATTTAACAATATACTTCAGACCTAACGCAAAAAATACCAACCAAATCGATATAAAGCCTATTATTAAGAGGGTTACACCTTAATGGAAATTGTATAATACCTTATATCGGTGCATATTATAGCGTTAATCTCTTTAGTAGCTATCGACGCCGCACATTCCCCGATGTGGAAAAGAAGGAAGGACTAACCGCGGTATCGGAACGGTTAGTGGGAGGGTGGGAAGTGTGGGGAGGGGGCTGGGCTATGAGGGAATTTTATCGAGATAATTCGCTCTCCCCGCTGGTCTGAATTTCCCCGTTCGACTACTCGCGCGTGCAACTTTACGACATTCGCACGCCGGATCGATGCAGCGGCCCGTAGAGCCTCTTAGCGAAGTTTATCGTCGTCGACACTTAAGGCCAAGACATCCTTCCAGCAAACTCAATCCAATTTCCCCCTCATTTGTCACCCTCTCGTTTCTCTCCTGCGGCAAAAACGTCGACCTCCGGATGCGGAGAGCGCCGGCCTATCCGCTCTGTGAATCAACCTGATCCGCGGGCCGAGTTTTAGGAGTAGAGAAGTTTACGAAGCTCTTCTCTACCCCCCCAAAAAAAATATAATGGTTTTAAACCTTTCGAGTCGGATGTTTTCTTAAGGGGTTTGGAAATGTTTCTTTTGCATATGAATGTAGGGAATATGGACATCGAGTTATTTAATGCATTTGCATCATAGCAAAGAGTGAAAAATATGCTCTAATCATGAGGTAGCTTTAACAATATCGTTGATGGCTCTTGAGTGATTTTGGGGTTTCATTTTTAGGGTTTTCTATGATTTTATGCACTCGATTAGAAGAAATCCTCGTAGAAATGTGCGGTCTAGTTATAATGGCTAGGAAATTCGTGCCAGTATGTACGCTTATGATGCGAATGGGTTAAAATCAAGACATGGGTGTACATATATTAAAATATGGTATTTAGTTATTAATACGAAGATACTAAATCGTCTTTTCGCTCTATACCGCGTCCTTTGGTCGTCACTGAACATACGTCTCTCGTGACCTTTGCATCGCACGCGTATCTCACGCATACAACTCACGTACTACATAAGTGAGGTTATGAATGTATGTAAAATTAACAGGAAGGGACAAATTATGTTAGTTACAGTGTTTATTTTTAGTTAGGTGTTTGATAGATGCGAATTGATTAATAGACATATGGAGTTTCATTTTTTCATTCTTTTGTTCTCGATATAAAAAGGTTAGGTGTAATAATGATTGCGCAAGGGTTGACGGAATTAATAGCTTCCACTGCGATGCAGATATTTATAAAAAGCTATTTTTTACGCGTAATTAAAAACTATAAGGATATTACAATAAAATTTTCTAATTTCATTGGAAACTGTGTATATTGCAAATTGCGAGAGGAAATAAATCGAAATGGTCAACAGCAAATATATGAAGTATTTAAATCGTTTTGCGACGCTTGAGAATCACCAATCAATACATCGCTCTCTAAATACCGAATCGTCTATTCTCGTCAGCACTATTTTTCCAATATAGTCGTTCCTTTATATTATAAAATAATATCCAAAATTATGATTCAAATCATGTTCTGTAGTTACGAAAAAAAAAACAAGTAGTGAATATCAATGATTGCATCTCGCCTTAAATTCCCAAGTTTATGGAAATATAACGAATTTACAATCGTTCGTTATGCGTCTCGATATCGTTGTTTGTCTTTCACGAGGGGCTTCCAAAATTGTTCCCCAAACCGCTTTGTCGGGGGAAAATCCGATGAAATCCTTCTCGTTTCCACGCCATAAAATTTTGAAGCGGCGCGCGCATAACGGCCACGCGGATACGGCGTTACGTTTCCGGATACGCAAAATCTGGAAATTATTAATTTACCCAATCCTCGGCACGGCCACGTCCCGCGTTCTGCAAATGTACGTTCAACACTTTCAACCATGGCGCACCCTAAATTATTAACCCTCTTAGAGTGGATAAAGTGAGGCTAAGATACACAGAGACGCGAAGTGTACATTGTGGAGGGCTACGAAGCACGTGGAATCGATTAGCAGCCCAATTTCGAAATTCATTGGCCCTTGTCGAGCCCGAATTACCGCCGAGACAGCGTATGCTAAAGAGTCGATCAATCGAAACTCTGGTGGGAGATGGGTGCTTAATTATCATTGTCGAAAGTATCCTGAGCAACATTTAAATCATTATTGTACGATCAAATTTCGTAGGCCATTTTAGGATCTGGATGTTACACAAGGTTTTGAAAAGATCTTGTCATTTTGTGCATCAAATTTAATTGCAGGAAGTTGGCATAATAAATTTTATTGCAGGAATTTGACATAAAAAACGTGGTCTTGTCGAGCAATTTACATCAGCAGGTGTGCGGGTAATAATTTTGTAGTAGTATGTGTATTGTTGGAACTGAATGTACGTGAGATTTTCTTACATTTTTATTGGAACAGTTAGTCGATGAATGTAGATGAAGTTACAATATTATTGGAGGAACGTATCGAATCCATTATTGTTTTCGATTACTTCTACTTTTCGATCTTTCCATTCCCACTTTTACTTCTACTATTACTTCCAGCTTTCGAATCTTGGAGTCGCTTTTATATTTGAGAAGATTTCAAGAATTACTTTTTGTTTTTATTTTTACAATAAAATTTGATAGCGATACTTCCGAGAGTTGTAATATTCTACGGCTGGCAAATGTGAAGTACTTGCAGGAACTCTTGATATGCAAATTTGGCACACCGAAACTTCTGTGTTTCGAAACATATCAAGAGTGAGAACAGGAACTCTTCAAAGATACGTACTTCATTATTTATTACGTTCGTTCGTGCAACTGCTTCCAATATTCGACTATATACAATACTAAACTGTATGTACATTACTATCGGTTTTACACGCGACTTTGTGGAACAAATTGAAAACCAATGTAACATGTATTATCAGTGTTTATGTCGAATTTTGACGTTAAGACAGACCGGTGATCGGGAAAAGAGCCAAATGTCAGCATCCGAACAATATTTTTTTTTCAGAGTCAAATTTAGAAGAAACCTGTTGTAAAAATACTAGGAACTAATGATAATATCATATATTATATGATAGATAAGATTTGTAAACTCATAATGTTAGAAAAAATGATTCCTATGGAGTTTTCTAATTCCTGTGATATTTTCTATTATTAAAATATTACAAAGCACATAATTATTATTCGTGATAGAGCAACATTCAAGTGACCAAAATGCCGCATGCTACACATTAAGTTTTTTCTGACATTTTACGGCTTGGATGTTTAAATGATTTTTGAGTGCGGTCGACATGCAATTGCAGTATAAAGAAATTTGTCGATTTCTACAAAATTGTCCAATGCACGCAAGAATATGTTCTTTCATCCTTTTCATGGGCAAAACGAAAGTTCTCAAAAGTTTCGGTAAACTTAACCCCTTAAAATCTCTCAGTTTACTTCTGGATGTGTCAAAACGCTCGTCGTACTTACGTGCAGGGCCCTCGTTAAATCCAGGTCGTTCCCGAAAGTTGCAGCGTAAAACCGCGATTTTTACAACGTGGTGCGAACTACGAGAATTCCTTCTACCCGTGGAATTTTATTCGATGAGATGCAGTCTGAATTATCGGTGCAACGACGATCAGCGCTGAGAGTTGTAAATTTTTCGAGAAGAATCGTGAACGATGATGTACGCGCGTGTGAGTGAATGAAAGCACACGAGATTTGTTTCTACAGAAAACACTTTCCAATTGTAACACTTCCAACCTCCTTCAACCCGATGTTAAGTGTGCTCGAGAATTTGTTCGTTCTTCTGTTTGAAAGTAAACGAGAATAATGTCTAAAATATAAGAACATTAAAACATTTTTCATGAGTCACTCGATATTGTAGTGTAAAGGGCGACGATGTTCCGCGTTTAGAAGTTTTGTGCATTGTATTATACGAATTTTTATTACGTTTTAACCCTTTCGGTTACAAATTACTCCCCCCTGAAAAAAATCATGGCTTTGCTAACCAGGACTTTGAAATTAAATTTTGATTTTTCAGGAGTATAAAATATACGTATAGGGGTCCAAGGGGGGTATAAAACGTCTCCAAGTGAGAATATTATGTTCTAGTGAATGCAGTATGAGTTGAAAATTTCAAGTATTCTGTAAGTTTTTATAACTATTATTAATTTATATAT